>JAUPMG010140443.1:0-11269 GCA_031762675.1 Pachysandra terminalis
TTGAGGCTATACATGCGGAATTAAATAACAAATACAAGGGTAAAATAGGAAACAAAAGGAAGGATGAAATCTTTGAGGTCAAAAGGGACATTTGTAAGAATTTTATGTTTTTTGAAGAGCATTTATGACAACTGAAAAAACGATGAAAATCTTTGAAGCCATACACACTTCCTATATAGGAGAATAGATAAAGTAAATATGTCCACTCGTCTTTGGGATCGTGGTTTTAAGTCTGGATCTTGGATCGGACCGGTCCTGGTCATTTTCAATCCGGATCGGCGATACTGGCCGTTCCAAAAGTTGGATGGTCCATGAAAAAAATAAATTTTTTTGGATTCGTCGGACCGATCACCGGAACGGCAATACCGACCAATCCGGTCTGATCCTTGAAACCATGCATGGGACGATCGTAGGACATCCCGTCAAAAGAGGAATTGGGGTAGGGACGATTGGGATTCGATTTCATGTCTCTCCTATGGGATAGTGATTGAGTGACCAACAAAACGGAGATATCCAACAAAAAAAAAGTGAACTAAATATTATATAAATATTTTTAATGATAATAATGGTAATGTTGAATGGATCTTCTTATTTCTTGGTACTTCACTTATTTTTGCGTAAGTACCAATATTCAATTCGTAAAAATATGTTATTATAAGTCGAAGCATAAAATAATCATAATTTTTGTTATTTGACTTTAATTAAAATTATGTATTTTTAATGTTTAATTAGCATATCTTGTGATTCTTCTTCTCTTTGGGATATTTAGAACTCTTACCCGTTCTAGTAGAATACCTTCTCTTCGTTGCCTTAGTAACTGAGTATTGAAAATTAAAAAGTATAAATAGGCGAATCATTAAGATATAGTATTCTTTTTTAAATGAGAGGAAAAATAACAACATATCTCATCAAAATATCCATTCCAATGTTCAATTTGTAATATTTATGAAAAAGAAAGTAAAAAATATTATTTTAAATTAATTATGTAAAGTATAATTATTTTTTATTTAATTTTTGGTTTATTTCTATGCCCCCATTGAAATATATTTTCCATTTTTTCATAATTGTATTCACCTGATCTGCATAGTTGTTGAGAAGAGAAATAACTTAAAATTTATTTTTTTGAATAGCAATATCAGTTGCTACAATTAATTGATTTAAGAGTATGGACACCAATTTTTTAAAACAAATTAAGAGGTTTACTCACAGCGATCATATCAAGACACTTGATATGTTGTATGTATTTCGTGCAAAATTTTCAATAGAAAGCAAGTACAATAAATTATGTTACCAGGATATTAAAAATATATAGTTAATAATTGTTAATTTTTATAAGTAAAAGTGTTGTATTGATTACTCTTGCTTCCATCTTTTATGTCGTTCAACTTTTACCAACTTTTAATATATGTGTTTATGCATTTTTATTGAAAAACTTCATCCAGCACTGAAAACCCGTATCTTTGGAATTTGTCATGTAAAAAGAAATTTATTTGAAAACGTATAATATTTAAATACGTAATTAAATGCATTTTTTATTGTGAACATTTACAAATGTTATAAAAATTACAGATTAAGTGTAAGCTTTTACACTTAACATTTAGAATTAGAAAAGAAAACGAAAAAGTACAATGGTATCTGAATTGTATTGTTTTTTTCTTCCAATTCTACAATGTTCTACACTATTTGATTCAAACGGTTACATATGTTATAATTCTAAATATGAATTGAAAAATTAGAATATAAAATGCTAGAATGTTAGTGTTGGATTTTAGAGATGGGTCAACCTGGTTGGCTCGACCCGGGGTCCCCACTTAATGGGACATCCATACTTGATTAGAAGTATGGATGTGGATACTCTCTCCTAATAGGATTAAGAGATAGAGAATCATAGGAGGAGTTGAGTTGAGTCTTCTATATGTAGAAGACTCTTTCTCCCTACCCAAAAGTTACTATTCATACTTTTGGGAATCCACCCCAAGAGAACTATCTCTTCTCTTCATCTCTTCTTCTTATAGAAATTTGGTTTTGCTATGCAGGTTTCATCCAAAGCCATAGGTCGATTGAGTGTGGATTTATTGTATGTGGTTCTAGTAATCACATATTCTGACGTGGGACGTTTTTCGGCTTTCTAGAGATTTTTGGCTGCAAATTCAGGTTCGTGTGCATCGAGGTACGTGATCTAGGTCGTTTACAACCTTCATGGGTATCAGAGCCATTGCGATACGTTTTTGTTGGATTGAGGATTTTCTGTAGAAATCTGATACTTGTGCACGTACCCCTAGGCTGCTACGTTTCACGCAGATCCCTGGGATGTTGCATCTGCGCACACACCCCTGGGCTGCCCGTGCACGTCCTATTGTACTAGGCTGCCTGTGCGCCTGTTGCGCTTGGCCTGCGTGTTGGACTTGCAAGCTGGGTTGTCCGAGCGCGCCCTGTTGCGATGGGCTGCCTTGCGCACCCTGATCAGACCTTGAAATTCATTTTTATTTTTTGAATTTTAATGTTAGAGTTTTTGAAGACATGATTTAGTTATTTTTATTTTCATGATTATATTAGGTAAACATGTAAATAATATCATGATTTAATTATTTTTATTTGCATTATTATATGATGTTAACATGTAAATAATATCATGATTTAATTAATTATTTTTAGTTGCAAGATTATATGAGGTTAACTTGTAAATAATATCATAATCCAATTATTTTTATTTGCATGATTACATGACGTTAACATGTAAATAATAGCATGATTTAATTATTTTTTATTTTCATGACTTTATGAGGTTAACATGTAAATAATATAATGATTTAAGATTATTTGCATGATTATATGAGATTAACATGTAATTTACATTCCAGTTGAGATTATGCTATTTTCTAGAGGGGTTTTGCATATTATGGATTAAAAGTGATATTAAAATTTTATTGTATTGATGATGATTATGCATTATGACCTACGGTTTACTGTACTTTTTATCTGATAAATAAAAGATTAATATTATTGTCTTCTTTTTTTTTGTTACAAGAAAGTTTTATTTATTCATGTTGATCTTACGACCTGTAGTACGGCCCAAACAGTCAGCCTAGAGAAACTCCAGAGGAAAGAAAGGTGGGGTTTTAACCCTCATATATGAAAGCCCATTAATTGCCTTAGAAGCAAGTTAGTCCGCCACAAAGTTCCCCTCCCCTAAAACTATGACACATATACAAGTATCAAAACATGACATAAGATTTCGACAGTGATTTACCATGCCGCGAAGATTCCATGGAACCTGATTAAGTCCTTGGATCATCTTTAATGTAGTCTCAGAGTCCCCTTCAAGTATGATTTTGCAGAAACCAGAATGGAGCGCTAAAGTCAACACTTCACTTGCCACTTGGATCTCCGCCACCATAGCTGAAGTATGGCCCAAAGATAAAGAGAAATCATAGAGGAATTGTCCAAAAACATCTCTACAGAAACCACCAACTTCTGCCAAAGCAGGGTTACCAATGGCAGAACCATCAAAATTAGCCTTAATGAAATCCTGTTGAGGTGGAGACCAACACACCAAGGACCAGACCTTCGTAGGCAGTAACCCCCTGGTTTGCCTTAAGAAGAAATTGCGAATTGTTATTAAGCTCTTTGACACTACAAATTAGCTGTTGAGATGAGGCTTCAGTGTGGTCAAAAAGTTTCCAATTATGGGCATTCCAAATCGTCCATAAAATGTTTGCACAGAGTTCAGGCCAAAGCTGTTGGTTTTGGAACAGACTGTTGAAGAAGACTTGGATGATCCATTCCTTAAAAGAGATAGATGCTGAGGCTGGGGTGGTGATGCCAAAAGTAAACCAAATCATTCTTGCCATTGGGCAAGCAAGAAAGAGATGGAAAGGATTTTCCGATTCCGATGAACATAATTGGCATTTAGTTGGTATTACTGGAAATATATGGTGGAGATAAACAACCAAAGGTAGCCTTTCATTAAGGCATTTCCAAGGGAAAAATCGGATTCGTTGTGGACAGAGAATATGCCAAACTTTCAACCATGTTTGGGGTCTCACATTGAAATGAACGATAAGCCGAGGCAACGGAAAATTTACCTAAAGATGTATACTTCCAATGTAGAGAATCAGATTGTTGAGTGGAGTTTACCAGAGTATTATTGTCTAGTCATTGAATAGTGATGTCAGATCAACAATGTGTTTGTCTATGAGATGTTAGAGATATGTGCATTTTAATTTTAGTGATATGACCTCTTAGAGTATAGTAGATGGCCAAAACATAAGTGAGAAATTGGATGGTAAGAACTATGACAAATGTCATAGAAATATCCAATATCTCCTTGATGAGTCCGAGGCCATAGAGACTTTATCACATAGCCTAGTTTATCCTGAGGAGGGGACCACTGCCTAGCATTGTAGAGATATGGAGGCCTATCAGGCTTGGGTCAAGAAGGATCGTTGTGTATGCTTTTCTATATTGAGTAGTATGCACAATGATCTTATTGGCGAATTCGAGGCCTATAAGATGCACTTGAGATGTGGAACGCACTGAAACTCGCATTTGCTGGTACCTTGACTATCAGATTATGTGTACTGACGATGAAGTTTTGAGACCTACAAAATGGCTCCCAGGGTGAGAATGATTAAGCATCTTAGGAAGATGTTATCTATGATACTAGAAGCTACAGGGAATTGCCTGACAGATGAACATCAAATTCTCGTTGTTCTGAGATCCCTACCTGATTCGTGGGAGCACATGAGGCTCGTCATGGTGCACAATGAGAACATTGAAACGTTCAACGATTTGACGCATCATCTTAAGCTGGGGGCAGAGCGTTAGGCCTCGAGGTCTAACAACACTACGCTCTTAGCCAAACCGGCAAAGTGCAAGACAACCAGGTCTAGGTGCAAATGCAAGGGTAAGGCGCCCCAATATAGGGAAAACTGTTAAGAAAGCGCCTAAGGCAGGCAAATGTACCAATCACCCTAGAGAGGGAAGCGTTGAGGAAAGAAAAACATGTCCAAAGTGATCTGCTATAGCTAGTAGAAATGTTTAGACTAAGTTTTTTCTGTTATTTTCAGAAGAGACTGTGTTTCCATTTCTTTAGAGTCGATTTTAGAAGGGTAGAGGATTTATTTTTGACGGTCTGTTCAAACTTGATATTAATAATCCAAGTGATGCAAATTTAGTTTCTAATTTGACTTCCCATGATAATGATGTTATTATTTCTGATTCATTGAGGTGGCATCCTAGACGAGATCGTATAGGACTAGAGATGATGAATTGATTGGCTAAAGCAGGTCTACTAGGATCGCTTACCAAGGCTCAGTTACCCGTTTGTGAGCAATGTTTAGTCAGTAAGTCATATAGGAAACCATTTGGTAAGACGGTGCGAGCAAACGTTCCTTTAAATTAGTCCAATATGACATATGTGGAACAATCAATGTTAGGACCCGCCACGGATAGTCAATTTTCATCACATTCATCGATGAATGCACGCGATACGGTTTTGTGTACTTGATTTTCCACAAGTTGAAAGCATTAGATTGCCTTAGACGCTTTGTGGCGGAAGTCGAGAACCAATTGGATAAACACATGAAGTGTCTCCATACCGATAGAGAACTCGAGTATTTATCTGATATGTTTCTAAACTTATGTGAAGTCAAGGGAATCTGAAAACAATTGGTGATCTCAGGCACATTTGAACAGAATGGTGTTGCAGAGATAAAGAACCGTACTTTGTTAGACATGGTGAGGTCGATGATGGCGCATACGACCCTACCCATTAGTTTTGGCGAGACGCACTTATGACTGTGGCCTACATCTTAAATCGTGCCCTACGAAGTCAATTCCTATCACACCATACCAATTGTGGACAAGCAAAGAGCCTAACCTAACTCACATGAGGACATGGAGGTCGACATGTTATGTTCATGTGCCTTCTCGCCAGAGATGGACGCTAGACAACAGAGCCGTTAAGTGCATCTTTGTGAGATACTCAGAGCACTTTAAGGGCTACATCTCTGTTCGTGAACAGAACGATAGGGGACTAGCAAAAATTGAGTCACGTGATGTGGATTTCATCGTGGATAATTTCCCAAGCAGGAAGATATCAGGGATGAATCTGGAGCTCTTCAAGATGAATGAGCCAGAGTTGGGATCAAAAGATATCCCCCATATCTGACACCAATGAGAACATCAGTTCTCAACAATATCCTATGGATTCTACGGATGTTATGGACAGTGGAAGTGGATTACCGGCTAGTGGGAGTGTCCCAGAGGACACAGATTCCTACAATCCCATGCGTAGTAGTCGTGGAAAGATTCATCGTCGTCATTTTATGATTAAGGGTGATTCGTTCATAACTGCCACGCTCGATGATGATGAGCATGGTTCACACCAGGAGATGTTGTCATCATCTGCTTTGTAGAAGTGGATAACTACAATGCAAGATAAAATGACTTCCATAGAGAAGAAATAAGTCTTGGAACTTCTTGATCTTACCCCTAAATATAAGACCATTGGAAACAAGTGGGTTCTAAAGGTCAAGCGCAAGATATATGAAAGTGTAGAGAGATACGACTTGTCTAGTGGCGAAAGGTTACATCTAGAGAGAGGGTACAGACTGCGAGGAGATTTGTCTCCATTCGCCTCATTCTAGCTATTGTCGCACACCGTGATTTGGAACTTTACCAAATGGAGGTCAAAATTGTGTTTCTCAATGGAGAACTAGATGAGGAGGTCTATATGGATCATCTAGAGAGTTTCATGGCCAAAGGGCATGAGCGCAAAATTTGTAGACTCAACCGCTCCTTGTACGGCCTAAAACAGTAATCCAGGCAGTGGTATCTTCGATTCCATCAAGCTATTATAGATTTTGGCTTCATGATGATCGAGGAAGATCACTGTGTTTATGTTTGACATCACGGTAAGAATTTTCCTATCTTGTCGTTGTGTGTAGATGACATTTTGATAGCGGAGAATGATAAGGAGATGATTGTCGCATACATAGTTCAACATAATTGAATTTGAAGTCTGCATGGCCGATTTAGCATGATTGAGACAACTCCTAGAAGAAACAATCGACAAATACGTTGCTCATTTCAAGAGGGTCAACAAAAGGTAAAAGGGTATCTCTACCACAGACCGAATTTGTGAAGCTTGTAAAAATTGGTTTGGACATCGAGATTCGAAAGAAGTTCGAAGGCACGGAGTTCAAAGACGTGTTCGAACCATCGACCAAAGTAACTAATTACGAATGAATCTTGAAAGAAGAGTGCCAACGTTATGCCTCCTCCAATGGGACTTATTACCAAGATCCCAACTATGAGTTAGACATTTGAAGTAATAACAAGACACCATTTTTTTGTTCGTTCCTAAAGAGGAGAGATCTCAGCTCCATTCCTCCTCAGGATATAATAAGGAGATCGCTTGAATTAACCAAACGTTATTTGTTTGACATCATAATGGCCGATGAGATATTTGACCACTTACTCTGGGAGAAATGCCTAAAGCTGGCTGAAGATCTTAAGATAGCATTGGCCAAGGAACTCAAAAACACTTAGCATTGTAAATGGCAAGGAATGCGGTCCCTTTCGACTCCCCCTTTCTAGTGTGGGTATCTACGAACATGTACATACATAACATAAACTAAAACATACCTGGGTTGAGGCTTCGGCATACTCTCGGCATACCCTGGGGTCTGTGGAGCCTCCTCTGGTCACTAGGCTATGTCGAGCCCTCGGTTGACCCTCGATTGACCGAGGAAGTTTCAGTAACCTAACCTGAGGATCTCCCTGTGGGTCTGTCATTGTCGACAAGGACATGGATTTATCGAGGAAGTCTGGACATCCTAACCTGAGGATTAAGATAAATAGGAATCACGCTAAGAGGCTTCTTTGTTTGTCTCAAAAGACTTAGATAAAGAAGGTATTTGATCATTTCAGAATGCACGATGCCAAATCCATTGACACTCCTGTCGAGAAGGGTACTTCATTGCATCTTGGTCTTTATCTAGAGATAGAGGAAGAGAAGAAAAAGATGGCTCGTGTTCCTTATGATTATAGGTAGTCTGATATACGGTATGATGTGTACTTGACCTGAAATTAGTTTCGCAGTTGGTTTGCTCAATCGTTACCAAAGTAACTTAGGGCAGACTCATTGGAAGGCAGTGAAACATATTCTAACATACCTACATGGGACAGTAGATTACATGCTTTGCTTCCAGAAAGCAGATTTGCAACTAGGAGGCTACTGTGATGAGGACTAAGCAGGTGATCTAGACGGTCGAGAGTCGATGTCAGGATACACATTCTTGCTAGGTGGCGGGGCCATCTTTGGAGTAACAAGAAGCAAATCTGCATCGCATTGTCCATTAGAGAGTCAGAGTAAATCATTAGGTGCATGGAAAAGAAAGACGCGATCCTTGTACATGAATGGAAATGCAATTGAAAAATCATTTGGCATCAAGGTTTTAAGTGCTGAAACTGATAGACTTGGCACGGTCATATCAGTTTCAAGATGGCCAGTATGAACCAATTTGTAAGGGTATCTGCTGATACATACCAACTCGTTTCGATTTTGGAGGAGGCCGATACTGCTACGTTACTGAAAATTGGTTGATATATGTATGTGCATTGATAATGCCAACTTCAAACAAATGGATCTTAATTATGTAATCTAAAGGTCTGAAGTTAAGGATAGAAACTAAAAGCCATATGTATTGAACAAGTAAATCTAAGCATGTTTGTGGTTACTCCTATGAAATTATGCTAGTCAAAGTTACAAAATTACAAAGCTTTTGAAACTTACCATTTGGCGCATATGTGATTCAACATCTTTTATGGGGCCACTACCATCCATTTTAAATTGTTGGCGGATGTCTTCTTGCAATTGCAATAACTGAAAAGCACCTGCTTTGACTTTATCAGTAAAATTAGAAATAAAATTCCAATAAGAAAGATAGTGAGTGATATAGAAATAGTCCCAGATACCTTTTGCTGCTGTGATTTGTGACTTCCAAAAGTGCCCCTTATTACGAACCCATTCAGCCAAAAATGGCACCCTAAATAAATGACTTTCTTTCCAAGCTCTTGTGCTACTTGTTTGGCATATATGTAGCCAATGGGTATGTAGAATATTGATTCCAAAAGCTGTATTTACAAAGTATTAGAAATTCTTATAACATCAGCATAGGCATATGAGAGTAGTATCCAATGGTGTGTGCATGTACGTCTGTATATATAAACTGTAGAATGGTTGCTAAGAGCCACAACCTTATAACAAAACATAATGTTGCAAGTTAGCTGCCAGGGATATAGTACAAATAATAAGAGAAAAGAGAAGAAAATTATATTGAATAATGTTGGCTTACATAAGGTGGGGTTTTATACCCAAAGGATAAAACAAACTATTATTATAATACCCGTTCTTAATGTCGTAAATTAATGAATAACCCATTATATCTAACACTCCCTCTCAAGCTGGAGCAAAGATATCAATCATGCCTAACTTGCGAAGTGAAGTCCTAAGGAGAGAAGGTCCCACAAGTTTTGTGAGAACATCTGCAGTTCGTTCAGATGATGGCACAAACTTGAGAAATATAACACCGGATCTAACTTTCTCCTGAATGAAGTGAATATCAATCTCAATATGTTTAGTCCTCTAATGCAGAATAGAATCAGAAGCTAGCATAATCGCAGACTTGTTATCAAAATATAGTGTCGAAGGTAACCGAGATGGAAAACCTAGTTTCCCGAGAGTGGAGTGAATTCATATGATCTCACAAGTGCCTTGGGCCATAGCCCTATACTCAGCCTCTGCAGAGGATCGGGAAACCACTGATTGCTTATTACTTTTCCAAGAAAGAAGATAGTTTCCATAAAAGGAACAAATCCCCGAGGTAGATCTCCTATCGGTTTTGGACCCAGCATAGTCCGCATCAGTGAAACATGAGATATCACGAGAAATGTTTTGAGTCCAAAATAGATCAAGACCCGAACAAGACGTAAGGTCTCAAAATGTTGTAGACTGCATCCATATGAGCGGTGTAGGGAGCATGCATAAACTGACTCACCAAGCTAACAAAAAATGTTAAATCTGGTCAGGTATTGGTTAAGTAGATGAGTCTCCCAACCAATCGCTGATAAGCACACGGATTAGGCAAAAGATCACCAGACTCAGCTGACAGCTTGATATTTGGATCCATAGGAGCAAATGCGGGTCTACATCATGTCATCCTAGTACCACTCAATAGATCTAAGGCATACTTTCGTTGAGAGAGAGAAATTCCATGCTTAGATCGTGCAACCTCTATACCCATAAAATACTTCAAACCCCCCAAATCTTTGATGTCAAAGGTAGAGCTGAGATCCCTCTTAACTTGGGCAGTCCCCAGGTCATCGTCTCCAGTTAAGATAATATCATTAACATAAACAGATAATATCAAACACTGTACTACAAAATTACGCTGGAAAAGACAGGTATGATCATTATGGCATATTGAAAAACTCAGATTGAGAATTACATCACTAAATTGGGCAAACCAAGCTCTAGGGGATTGTTTCAAATCATACAACAACTTCTTCAATTGACAAACCATGCCAACATACTTCCCCTCAGCCCGAAAACCCGGAGGAGGATCCATATAAATAGTCTTATCCAAATTTTATTTAAGAAAGCATTCTTAACATCCATATGATGCAAGGACCAAGAATGAGAAACATCAAGAGAGATTAACAGCTGAACTGTGGTGAGTTTAGCAATAGGAGCAAAGGTAGAAGTCCAGGCACCTGAGTAAAACCCTTAGCAACCAGTCGGGCATTATAACGATTGACAGTCTCATCCGCATCATGTTTAACATTAAACATCCAATTGCACCCTATTGTTTTCTCCCCCCGAGGAAGATGGACTAAATCCCAAGTATGATTGGTCTGCAAGGCCCCCATTTTTTTCCAGCATAGCGGCAGTTGTCATGACCCAAACCGGAATCCTTGTTAGAGGTTCAAAATTTGGATTCATAACTTTCACCCCAAACAAAACCTGGGAGTGGCAAGCGATATCTAGCCAAATCGGGCTAAATATATAATGCATATTAAGTATGATACAAATTATGAGATTTTAAGGTTCTTAAGTAATAACCAATATAATTATTCATTATATAGGCAACATAAATTTTACTAGTCTTGTATTTTCAAATCAATTGCTAATAATAGTTTAGGTAAATACCTAAATAAAATCCTAAAGAAGATTACATCTATAGGAATTAAATTATCAGAGTCG
>JAUPMG010140484.1:0-11268 GCA_031762675.1 Pachysandra terminalis
GTGCTGTTTGAGATAAGTAATTGCTTCTACTTGCTCAAATTTTCCTGTTGAATGTATGTCAGTTTCTGTTTGAACACAATAATTGCTTCAGTTGACTGATGGATGATTAAACCCTCTAGCCTATTTATACGATTTATTTCCATGATTTGTTTTTTCCTTTTGGGTGAAGAAAGAAAAAGGCAAATATGTACTCTTTGTTAACGTATTGAAAATAGTTTCTTAAAACAAAATTTCCTTCAATATGCTCATATTCTGAAAGCTTGTGTAGGTATGATCATCAAGACAGTTCCATGGTAAATGCCTTAATGTCACTGACACAGGATTCTGGGCATGTCCTATTGTCATGTTTGCCTTCTCTTATTTGATGGGTTCATTTGTTGCAACTATATTTGAGGCTAGAACATATTGACAGTCCAGATGATGAGCATTTGCAATCATGTGGCATGGTATGGACACCATAATAAGATGGCGTGCAGTAGGATACAATTGTCCTACTTCCAATGTGTTCTAGACATCCAAGGTTTTAAATTTTGATATCGCTAGACATTTCACCAGATTTTTCTAGCAAACTTTCGGCGACCTGGCGGAATATTTCGTGAGGTTGGAGAAATATTGGGGAAATATTTTACCGAAATTTCGAAAAATGGAGGAAGGGGGGAATTCGCTTCCCTACATTTCTTATTGCTGGGGGCCGTTTTAGCGAAACTTCGCCGGCATGCAATGACATGCCGGCAAAATTTAAAACCTTGGATACGTCCTATATCTTTACTTGACATGAATATTTGGTTTGTTTCTAACCTAAGGAAATTAATATTACCTGTCTTGTAGAAGAAATGTTAATGTAGGTTCATTGTACTTGTGATCTATACTATGAAGCTATTGGAATTGTATCCAATCTATCCTAAAATATATACTACTGTTATGATTCGAACACCAATCACATCTTCATTCATGTGTGTTTTTTTCCTGGTAGGGTCATTCTGCAACTGCCTACTCCCTGATGCCCTCAGAGTTTCAGCCGTGCGACATGACCCGAATTACCAAGCATACGATAGTGAAAAGACGAGGCTGAGAAGTGACTTCTGTTGCTTGTCCTCAATCTCGATGCGGCGGAGGCAGTTATCGACATCTTCATTGTTTCTACACTCGCCATTGAAAGGGTGCCTACCACCATGGGAGTTGAGAAGGTCTAACAACGGCTCACTGAAGAAGAGGTAAGAAGGTCCTTGTTGCCCCCCCTTCAGTTGGAGGGTTTTCACTAATCTTCTCCTACCTATCAAGTAGCTCTTGGATGATTTCTTTAGCTTTCAACGTTATTGTCAATGTGGTGCCAAACTCTCCTTAAGCTCCTTAAGCTTAAGGAGGGGAAAATCCTAGTAGGCATGTTGATGTTTTGTATGCCAATATGTTAGAAGACCATTTTGTCTTCTCCTATGTTTTCTGTTTTTCCTAAAGATTTTTTGGAGTGGGGTGCTCTCCATCTTTGTAAAATTGTTTTCAGATGTTACAACTCTTGGAAATGCTGACTTATTTTCTTAGGAGGAAAACCCAGATGAATCTTAGAATGTAATCCAAGTTGAATCCAAGCACAACCCTTATGGCATAGGTTGTTCACAGGTATGGCCAAAATTATGAGAAAAATCTGTTTCCAGAACTAAATCCCTCCATGGTTTGTGACTATGTAAGACCAGAAAGCTCATAATACCCATTCATGCCTTACATTCAATTATCAATTCACTGAAAAATAATATTATTAATAATAAATGACTAGCTGCAGCCAAGGATGCTTGGGTCTATCAGATACTTAGGATTGCCTCTGGGTGATAATCCTCGCAGGCTTGATTTTTGGGATCCTATACTCGAAAATATGGAGAAGAGACTAACTTCATAGAAGAAATCATATTTATTGCTACATGGGAGGATTACACTGATCTAAGCTTCCTTGGCCCATTTCCTACCTATTTCTCGTATTTTTTTCCAAATCTCAGTGAGAGTTTTTAGGGTTATTGAGAAGCTTCAGAGAGATTTCCTATAGGGAAGGTGGAGGGCAACTGGGCCTCGTTAGCAAATGGCTATGGAAGTTTAGTATGGACACTAATTCTTTGTGCAGAAAATATGGTATTTATGAGAATGAGTGGGACATAAATCCCATGCTCTAATATTATCTAATAATCATTGGAAGGCAATTTCGACTATTGTTCCAGTTTTTTTATCAGCAAACTCGTTTCTGTTGGTAATGGGTCCCGAGTCTATTTTTTGGTTGGATATTTGGTGCCTTGAAGCTAATGGCAAACTTTGTACTCTTTTATTTATTTTTTATTTTTGTATTCCTTCGTTTGGTTCCTTTTCATGCTCGTAAGGTCTGGAAGCTCCGTTTGCCTCCTTCGGTTAGGGCCTTTGTTTTGACCACCATGTTGTACAAAATCAACATTTGTGACATGTTTTCTTCATTGTGAGGTAGTTTGGCAGATTTGGTTACATTTTCTCTGTAAGGTGGAAATGGATGGATTGGGTTATACCTAGGGGTGCAACTTGGTTCAGTTTAAACCGAAAATCGACTGACCCAAATCGATTTTGGTTCGGTTTAGGTTGGGATTGTAGAGATATGGTTTGGTTATGGTTTAAAAAAGTCAAACCAAATTAGTTTGGTTTGGTTTTGGGTTGAGCCTTCGGTTAACCGAATCAACCCAAAACCCAAACCGAATTGAACCAAACCAAATCGAATTTAATTTGTACTATATGTTTGTATACCATGTATTATTATAGATTTATAGACCCTTTTTAAGAAACTTAAAACATATGTTCATGTATTTATGGTTTCAAATATGTTATTTATGCAAGCTTAGAGCTAAAGGTTTATTTAGATGTAAGAATTTGGTTTGGGTTTAGGTTATTACAATTTGATTTATGGGTTTACCATTTCGGTTTGGTTCGGTTTTAGGTTTGCATTGTTAGATTTCGGTTTGGTCTTGGGTTGTGGTCAACCCAAACCAAACCAAATGACGTTGCACCCCTAGTTATACTTGTGCCTCATAGTGTAGGATGATGTATACAACGGTTCTTTAGGTTATTTTATGGACGATACGAGGAGATAGAAACAGAAGGATATTTGAGGACAAAGAGGCGAGTTTGCAGAGTTTAACTGCTGCATGTATATTTAGGGTGGTCTCATGGATGGCAAGCATTTCTGTTGATGACAAATATCGGGAGTGGTCAATTATCAGTTCTTCATCGCCTTGGTATGATGGTCATAGGGATACTTGGCACCCTCAAGATGAATTTTGATGGATTGTCCCAAGGAAGGAAACCTGAGACCTAGGACGGGTTATCCGGGGATGATTTTTCACGTCTTTTTGGGTCCTATTGGTGAGGGAGACTATCTATGCAGAATTAATGGCTCTAATCATCGGATTAAAAGAAGCAAAAAGCTCGGGATTTTGGGTCCTATTGGATCCTTTCTGTTTTTTCTTTAAATTCTATTTTTCAATATTTGTTTCTTTATTCCTGATCATTGTATATTCTTATTGTTGTTATTATTTAATGAAATTGTGTTTTAATTATAAAATAAAAGAGTCCATCATCCAATCGACACTCAACACATGCGCTCATGTAGTTTTGTTGTTACTAGATAGAACAGTATCCTTTTTACTGGGATACCTGTGCCACATTCTAATTGGTTTTCTTTGGAATAGTGAAGCTCTTTTGAATAAGATTTATATGTGTTCAAATTCCTTGACAAAGTATCCCAACCTCATTCTCTTCTGATAAAGAAACCAAAAAGACAAGAGGTGATGGATATTTACATGATATATAAAATCATATAATCATATATAATTATTTACCCACTGATCAGTTCCATTTTCTGGGACATAAAAGAGATTCCCAAGTTCAATTACTCCAAATTCGCCAAGATAGTGCTGCTGCTGATCCAAATCCATGTGAAGGGATGATGAGCTCTGGGTATTACTGCAGCTACTGCTGCTTGAAACTTCCTCCAAACGCTCTGAAAGCCATTTTATTTCTTTATCTGCTTGTGACACCTTTTCCTGAAGCTCTACTACCTATCAAACAATAATCAATTAAGGTAAAATTAACTGAAGCATCTTCTAAATCTTCCGTCTTTTGACCAAGTGAAGTTGTAGATAGTATGGTTTTATATACTCATATAGCAATAATCTATTTTTTTTTTTTTTTGGTTGATGTGGAAGTTCCGATCCTATTTAGTGGGGATAGGGTAAACCTTGGATTCATGACCCCCACCCATAAGGATTATATATCAGGTAACCTCGAAATTCGAATCTGAGACCTCCAATTCCTGAGCTGCATGGAGAGTCTATCAGTTGAGCAAAACCCACACACCCGTGTGGGTTTGCTCGAAAATTCAAACATGGGACATTCAATTCCTGAGCCACATGGAGGGTCTGTCAGTTGAGCAAACCCGTGTGGGTCTGAAAGCTGCTAGTTCCTGAACAAGAATCTTATTTACACAAACATATAAAAGCGTGTAATATTTGTACGGACGCTGAAGCGTAGAAACTGCTATACACGTATCCATATGCATGCTCGTTTTATCCCACATGTCAACATCTAGAGCACGTGATGGCAGCTGGACGCATGGTGTGTATTGTACATGCATGTGGATATGTGACATTATGTGTATGCTTCAATTGATCTGCAAATTTTCACGCTCTAGACGATATGCTCGGATATGGAGTTGCTAACCAAAGGGTTGTCGGTCTTCTTTTCTTTTTTATTATTGTTTTCTAATTTTTTTGGGTTCAAAGAGAGCGAGAGAGAGACCTGAGTTTCAAGGCGACATTTCTCGACGACCATGCTTTCATGACGAGTCTTCAACGTGGAATACTCCTCCTCAAGCTTCTTACTCTTCCACCTAGCCCTTCTGTTTTGAAACCAAACAGCAACTTGTCTTGGGTCCAACCCAAGTTGGGAAGCTATCTGGTTTTTCCTCTCACATTCCAACTTATGTTGGCTACCAAAATTCATCTCAAGCATGTCCACTTGTTCAGAACTCAACTTCCGCTTGCTCTGTCCTCCTCCTACTACCCCCTTCGCTTCCCCTTTACTCTTCCTTCTCCTTCCGCGCGACCTCGTCGTCTCTCCTACATACACACAGACAGATCATTTCAAGTTCAAATACAAAGAAAGTAATAGAGAAGATGTATGGAAGTATAGATTGTATCAACTCAAAGAGTGATTCAAGAAAAAGATAAAATAACAATATCAAGAGATACAAAAATTTAATTGAAGAATTCAATGAAAGGATGAAGGCAAGACGAGATTGATTTAGCATTACTGCATGCAATGCATGGCTTTTAGTATTAACCTTCACTGGGAGCCATTTGATAGTATAAGCCTGAAGGATAGAGCTCAGAGTTGAATAGCATTTGATCTTCTACTTGCATGTTATCATTCATGGTTTTCTTGATCTTTTTTGCTTCACTTCTCCTTATTCTCTCTTTCCTGCTTTCTCTCATTGGGACATGAATTTATAATGTTTTGAGTTACGAATTCGCCCTTGGTTTCTGTTTAATTATCTTTTGCTTGCCGCCTTTCTACATTTGGGAAACAATTCCTCACTTGTACATAATTTGAAGAACTACTTAACCTTTCTATTACTCCAACTGACTAGTGACGTTGCAAGTGTATTTTATTTTTTTAGGCTGCGTTTGGATCAGCTTGTGCTTTTGGATAAGCGTTCATTGGATAAGTGACTCAATGGAGCACTTATCCATAGCAACAATAAGCTACCTACTTAAAGTAAATAGCATTTGATAAATACATTTATTTAAGTGCTTACGAAGAAAATAGGTCTTATGCAAATTTGAAATAGATTATCACATAAGTACATAAGTGATAAGGAGAAGTTGCTCAGCTTCTCCTTCATTAAAAAGTAGCCTTCCTCTACTGCTCATGGGTAAGCACTTAATTACCTATTAGACGTTACCAAACACACTTTAAATTTAAAAAAGTACATTAATAAGCTATAAGTTGAAATAAGTACTTATATAAGCCAGACCAAATGCACCCTAAATGACCATTGATGATTTTCTTTTTTTTCCCCACATATATTTATAGGGAACTCTAATAGGTTTAGATACCGTCTACAACATTTTTTTGCAACAAGTCATGTGATTGGTCTTTTTTTTTTTTTTTTATATCAATTTATTATAAAAAAAATTAATTTTTAATACTAAGTGACCTATCACAACTCTTATTGCAGGAAGTGCTGCAAGAAAATACTGGAGACAATAAGCAGCCCCTCTTTGAGTCCTAAACTCATATATATATATATATATATATATATATATATATATGTGTGTGTGTGTGTGTGAATATGTATTTGATACTAAATCAATATATTAATTAAATTTATTTTGGAGGGAATTCAATGTCTGTGAAACCAGATTGTCGCATAGGCCCTCATTCTGAACAGGATTCATGTTGTCGATTGTAATTAGTACACTAAAATACCGGATTGAAGAGGTTTATTAGTCAATCTTAATATACCCTATATTTTGAAAGTATGCTGCAACAAACCCCTCCCGTTAGTAACAGTCAATAAAGTAGTGGAATATTTATTTTTTACAAATATCAGCATGTTCTAAGGACGAGATTATCTTTATATACCTTGTTTAATGATCTTAGAAACAAAATAGGTGCTTGTATGGGAGAATAGAGTAGCTTATTTATATTGAAAATTGTGCAAATCTCATCGCCGCTCTTATAATTATAAGATATATTAGTAATTTAATTTTTTTATCATTTTAGTATACTTAAACGTAACTATTGATATAAGGGTATTATGGTCAAATGATCAGTTTATGTTATAGATGTTGTAACTTTCCCTATATTTTTCCAGCCCTTTTGAGTTAATTTTGACCCTAATCCAACCTGGTTCTCATTATACGATAGAACTGTTTGGATGTATAAGATGAAAAAAAAAAAGAAGAAGAAAGGAGTCAATAAAAATATAGTTTAAGTAACTAAGTTGTTTCCGACAAAATTAAAGTAATTTAGAGAATCAGGGAGTCGACTCTTTCAATAGAATCACTACTAACATAAAACACTTCATTTGAAATTGCTTTGCAAACCCGTTTGGTATATTTATCAAATGCTTTGGCCACGTTTGGTGTAGCTTCCCAAGTGTCAGGAAGCCTTTCCTAGACCTAAAAGATCTTCCCTCCCAATGCTGCTTTGGATGAAAGCATTTAATCACTAAGTCTATTTTGATGAAGCAGGTGTGGAGCTTCTTCTAACAATTGTGTTTGCGAGAAACAGCTAATCATGTTCTAAATTTAAGTACCAACTCTTCAGATAACAAAATTATCCTTTTATTTCTTTTATACATTCTTTAAAATGATAAAAATATCCATCAAACCTAAAATCACGTACAAAGCAGCCCTTTATATAATTTTTCACCACACATAATTTTTAATCAATGACTTTGATTCAAAATTTTTTTTAACAAAGCCCTTCCATTTGTAGGAAGCTACGGCTGCATTTGTCTCGGCTTGTGCTTATGAATAAGCACTCATTGGATAAGTTGTTCAATGGGAGCACTTATCCACAACAACAATAAACTGCTTATTTAGTAAATACATTTATTTAAGTGCTTATAAAAATTTAGTGGTAAAATAAGTATTATAAAAATATTAATATGATTTAAAAATAATATTTATTTAAGTGCTTATAAAAATTTAGGGGTAAAATAGGTATTTTAAAAATATTACGGAAGTTATGAAATAACTTAATGTTTAAGAGCTTGGGAGAAGCTGCTCTTAGTAGCTAGAGCAACTTCTCCTTATGAGTAGCCTTCTCCTACTGCTTATGGGTAAGCACTTACCCATAAGTGCTACCAAATGCATATTTAATTTTAAAAAGTGTATATAAGCTATAAGCTGCAATAAGCACATAAGTGCTTATAGAAGCCGGGGCAAAGGCAGCCTACACCAAACGGGCCTAGGAATTACTTTCAGGTCGAAAGAAACACAGCAAACAAGCCCCTTGTCAGGCCAGAGAAATCGAGTTTCAGCTCGAGCCAAGAGTCAAAACAAAACATTTGAAACGACCGACTGAGACAGACTGCACACCACGAGAGGAAATGCACATGGGATGGCATAACTCTAACCTTTACACGCGTCCAACTCCCGTACACACAGCGGGGACCACTTCCAAAATTCGTGAACGTGGCACTTCCTTATAGATCTAGACTACCTCAGACCTACTGTCCAATCAGGAGAGGCTGGCATTTAACTTCCCCACTTTCGGAAATAGCTTTCTTTCCTTCTTTAAATTAAATAAAAGATGGTTTCTGCTTGCAAATCTGCCACTTTCCATTTCGTGCTCTTCTCGGAAAACAGGGACTGTGAAAACAATCATTTGACCTTATCTTCAGAACTCTATAGCTATATGGCAAGATTCCGTGACACGTGGATTCATTATAGCAATAAAAGAAATGGATTCATAAAAGAGATGGACTCATCTGAGAAAATGACACGTGTCCTGATCCAAGAAGATGACTCAAAAAATAAAGTACTGTTTGTGAGGATCTGTTTTTTTTTTTTTTTTTTGTAACTAATAATAACACTGATTGTTTTCAAGTTCCATTGTAGAATTGGCTTAAAGTCGAGATTTTTCCTCCAATGGAATGGTGATTTCTCATTCTTTTAAGATAAGTGGTTATATTATGAGGAAGATTGCTAATTCAAGATAGGTTCTATTTTATGCATATTTATGTGTTTTTTTTTAGGAAGAGTGAGGCTTATGGTAATGTGATAAAGACTAAGGTGGGTTGTTGTAATGGATAAGGAGGACGGTGTGAGAGAGAGAGAGAGAGAACTTTTTAAATGAAAGAAAGGCCGTGTTTGGTTCGGCTTGTGCTTTTAGATAAGTACTTATTGGATAAGTGACTTTTTAAGAACACTTATTCACAGCAGCAATAAGTTGCTTACTTCAAAAAAATAGTGTTTGATAAATATATTTATTAAAGTGCTTATAAAGGAAAATAACAATAACTAATAAAAATTAATTAACATAAGCCTGTTATGATTGACACACACCTTATGGGTAGCCTTTATTAGTTCTTTATTGAGTCATTGAAAACACGGAGACGAGATATTTTATCGGAGACGAGATATTTTATCGCATCATCCACGCAGATACCCATTAAACTACACTAGAATTCTAGAATGACTCAACAATCCCCGCAAATACCCATTACACTAGAGGTCTAGAATAACTCAACAATCCCACATAAATGATAAGAAGAAGCTCAAACTGCAACAGAGCTTTAAAATGACTCAACAATCCCACATAAATGATAAAAAGAAGCTACTCTTAGCAACTTCTCCTCGAGTGCGGATCCTCTGTAATGAACACGCTATGTGATGAGAGACATCTCCGAGGGCAAAATTATAATTTTACCCTCATCTAACATGCTTTATGAGGGCACATGCCAATTACAAGGCGTGCTCATCATAGAGGATCCACGTCCCTTCTCCTTATAAGTAGCCTTCCTCTAATGCTCATAGGTAAACATTTATGGAATGGGATCCTCTCAAGTTACAATCACATCCTGCTAGTTGATTTGAAACCAATCTGAGGACGACATGTGGGATGAAAATGTCACATCATTATTAATAATAAAATAATTTTCTCTTTGAGTTTTATGCTTAAATATTTTAAATATTTTTTAATTATTTCTTATCCCACATGTCGTCTTTTGATTGGTTTCAAATTAACTAACAGGTGATTTAAACTTTAGAGGATCCGGGATCCAACATTTATCTATTAGATATTATCAAACACACTTTTAATTTTAAAACGTTCTTCAAGAAGCTATAAATATAAACCCGAACGAAGTCAAAGAGTCTGCATTATAGGTTGTCGATAAACCTTAAGGGACATCAGTACTGAAGCCCTATATAGGTGCTAGATACCATTCTCTTAATTCTGTAGCAGCCAAAAAGTATATAGTTCCATGGCCAACTAGCAAACCAATCAATGTCATTACTATGTCTCTTTCTTCTTTGAAGTCAATTTTGTTTGTGTTGTGTATGCCACTCACAGACGGACAGTAGGTACCCTTCCATGTTTCCCTATTGACCACCTTTTACATGAACGTTGCCCGTTTCTCGACCGCGAAAATCTTAACTCACGCATGGGGTTGCACAAGCAAGCATTTGTTTAACTTAGATTTTTTTTCAGCAACCCTTAACTTACGCCTTGATTTGCGCCATAATCTTGGAAGGTTATGTCTTGTAGACTATATATATAAGTTGGGAGGAATACTTGGTCATGAGGGAATTGGCAATCAGTTTCATGAGAGAAAGAGAGAAAGATGGATTGTTCTCGACTCTGAAAGCAAGAATCTTTTCAACAGCTAAGTTGAATCTTTGAATGGCTAAGAAATTCAAAGATAGTTCATTAAAGGCTTAATTAATTATAAAGTATTGTATTGCTATTATCGAATAATACAGTACTTCTTGTACGGAGACAGGTGGCGTTTGTTTGAATGGTCTGCTCAATTCGTTTGTGGTGCAACCTTTTCACAAATTTCGAGTTGTTCCATCCATCAATATCTCTCCAAAGATGTAAGAGCTAAGCTGGAAGCCTCTGGAGTCTTCACATCACATGGTTCCCACTTGCTTGTATATAATATAATATAATTTGATTTGATAATATTATATATTGTTTGTGATCGAGCACGTGGCAACCTATCAGTATCTCCATTCGTTAAGTAATGTTGCATTAGAATATCTATACTAATGAGAGGTGTAACGTAACTTGAACCATAATTTTATCAAACCTCAAACGGGAGATTTGATCAAAATAATGGGTGGCTCATGTTCACTTAGTCTCTAGAACAAAGGGGAGAAACCTAAAGGGTCCCATTGGGCAAAATGAAGTAGAGCACTATGTGTAGAGATTCCTCCCAAGATCACGAGTAACTCGTTGTGACAAATCAGTATCATAGTATTGGAGGGTGAAGGAGATAGAAACCCCCCACAATACGATAAGGGTATATTAGAGATTTACCTTATATATATATATATATATATACTATCTAGTATGAGTATAAGTTGTAACCCTAATTCGTTTTTTACATAAGTGGAAACTTCTTCTCCTCTCCCGTGGACATAGACTTTGCCGAACCACATATATCTCTGTGCATTGTTTTGATCTTCGTTTTACTGTGTTTATTATTATTGCTTGATCCCTATCAAACAAGAACAACAAAATCTAAAG
>JAUPMG010140494.1:0-11268 GCA_031762675.1 Pachysandra terminalis
ACTTTTGAATTATTTTAGTGTTGAATTTGAAATTTCGTTTATTTTTTATTTTTGTACCTTTTTATATCATTTTTTTAAATTTTTTTTACATTTTTATATTTATAATGAGTATTATTATTTATTACATATTTAATTAATTATTTTATAATTAAACAAAATCAATGCTCATGAGGCTTACGCCTCATGCTTCGAGGCTTGCGCCTCACCTCAAGCCAAGATCTAATGCCTCGCCTCACGCCTTAACGTTTAAAAGCACTGCTCCGGATACCTGCAACCACTTAGAAGCCACAGGTATCATTTAAGCCCGAGGACTCGAACCAGATACCTCACACTTTCTGAGGCACAAGGTTCCCACTGAGCTATCCCATGCGAGTTGACTTAATTGGCATTTATATGTACAAAAAGGCTAATATGCTACTGTTTATTACTGTTTATAAATCTATGAACTAACTTAAGAAATTCTGATACTTAAACCTTGCTTCTAATGGAACGAAGACTTAATGGCCTTTTTTTTCTTCCTAATGTGGAACCCCAACCATACTTAGTATGACTGAGTAAACTTCGGATACCCGCAACCACCTACAAGCCACAGGTATCATTTAATCCCGGGGACTTGAACCAGATACCTCACGCTTCCTAAGGCACAAGGCTCCCACTGAGCTATCCCATGCAAGTTGACTTAATGGGCTTTTATATGTACAAAAAGGATAATATGTTACTATTTATTACTGTTTATAAATTTGTGAACTAACTTAAGAAATTCCAAAACTAGGTAATTAATTAGGCTAGTCATTTGTGTTGCCTAAAAGCATGTCTAGGTGGGCATTGCCTAGGTCGTCAAAAAAATGCCAAGTTGCCTAGGCGATTGCCTTTAAGGCTTTAATAATACTGGAAATACATCAAAAGTTTACATTCATTTATTTATTTTATTCTATAAAGATGTGCATTTATTTTTATACTTTTCTATTTGTTATGTTATTATGTAGTTATTGATTGTCTGATCTGGTCGAGTACAAATAAATTACATAGTGTATAATAGAAAAAAAAAATACTTCTACGACATTCTATCTATTAAGATTTTGTAGTAGAGTACACCATCATAAGTTGATTCGAACATCTAATATTGATGTGTAAAGGAGTTTCTATGTTTGCAGAACTTTTAGTATGTGATCAAGTAATTGTATTTTAATGTATTTATATTATTGTCTGATCTGATCAAGTTATAAGTAAATAGTAAACACTTAATTTATATAATATACAATAGAAACAAAAATACTAATACTGCATTGTGTTTATTAAGATTTTGATGTAGAGTTTACCACTATAATTTGATTCGAGCATCTAATAATAGATGTGCGAAGGATTTTCATTGCTTGCAAAAATTTTACTGCATATGATTTAGTCAATTAAGATAGAATATTCTATGATTCTTCTGGCTTATATTTTGGCAAACTATTAATACATATATATGATATGTTGGGTAGTTCTCTCTATAAACTAATGAAGATTGCCGGCAAGTCCTTTCCATTTGAAGACAGGCCTTAGGACTGACATTTGGTTAGAGATACTTTTGAGGCTGTATAGGGTTGATGAAGCCTTCAAATGGCCTTAAAACTTGAGCAGCAGTTGAAGCAGCCAATGGTAAGATGATTCAGTAGTCAAAGCCAGCAAGTCAACCAAACCATGTACTTCTATATTACATCCATGACTAAGTAAAAATGTTGATAATTAAGTAGCTGAGAACAAGGGCTAAATAACGGTAGGAGTTTCTTCATAAAGGGACAGTAAGGGTGTTGATTGATTTGAGTGCAAAAGAAATGCACAAGATATAGAAGCATTGCCAACTCAGAATCTTAATTATTATGAGGAAGATTATGGTGATTAGGATAAGGGAGGGAGATCCTGAAGCAAACAAGGCTAGCAGCACGACTGTGATCAAGATGAGTATGACCGAGTAGGGACCATTATTGCTGGTTCAAATGATCCTGACTGCTCCAAAGGAAGAATTTTTAGAGGATTGGTTGTGCTAATTATCTTCCACAAGAGAACTAGTTAAAATTTTATTCATTCCAAAGATGGTGGGAGTAGTATGAACGAAGGCTCAAGAAATGGTTAACTACAGTTGATGCTTTAGTGACATGGGTAGTCAAAGAGAAACCTTCGTAAATGGAGCCCAAGCAAGTTCTTGAAATTGAAGAGATACTTTCTGAATATCAGTGGGTTACTAAACAGGTTCCACCAAACCCACTAGTATCCTCTATCAACCCTATCAACCAAAATGACTTGATGAGAAGTGGAAAAATGTTTATTTGACAAAGCCTTAGCTCGCGTTCTGTTCTAGCCTTATTGAGACCCAGGAAATATGGTAGTTGATTAATGTACTCGGAAAGCCACAAAATGAACAAAACAATTATCAAAAATCGTTTTCTTAACCATTTGGACGATATGCTTGATGTGATGGCTGGCTCTTCTATCCTTGTAAAGATCAATTTATGGATTGACTACCACCAAATCCTAATTTGATCTGGTGAGGAGTGGAAGACTAATGTGCTTAGTATGAACGGTATAGTCATATTCATGGTTTTAAATTTTCCCTAAAATTTTCCTTTTCAAAGGGTATCAATATTTCCCTTATATTGAAATTCTTATGGAAAATATCCAAAGAAAATTTGGAAATTTCCCTTGAAATCGAAATTTAAAACCATGGTCATATAGTTTTGACTCGCTAATCTGCTGAGTAACTTTATACCTATAGTGAAAGAGCTCTATCCTTTCATTGGTAAATTTTTTGTGGTTTATTTTGATGATATTACTTGTGTATAAAAAATAGAAGGCGAATTATGAATCACCCTTCTCAAGTGAGAGAGTTTTGTGTTTCATCAACTTGAAGGTTTGCTTTTATGAGTGCTACTGTGATCTTTTTGGGTTTCATGTTTCTTCACGAAATGTGGCGGTTGATCCAAAAAAAGGTCAAACCATACTTGAATGGGCAATGCCTACTAACCTTCACGAAGCTTGCAATTTCATGGGTAGTCCCACCTTCTACAGAAGATCTTGTAAGAAATTTTGACACTAAAATGGCTCCCATTATTAAGCGTTTAAAGGTTCTTTGTTTGGACAAAGGTTGGCAACAAGGCCTTTTGAGTTTGAATATTGGATATTAAAATGAGTGAAACTCCTGCTCTACAGCTTCCCAACTTCAGCATGGTATTTGAGGTTGCTTACATTGCTTCCCATGTGGGTGTTAGAGGTGTTGTTAGCTAGGAAATTTATCCCATAGCCTGTTTTAGCTACGAGTTGGATGAAGCCAAAAAGAGTATGTTCTTATGATGAGGTGTTTATGCAGCTGCAAATTTATCACATTGGGTGCGCTATCTTACTGGGAAGAAGTTCATTCTCTGTTCAAACCATAAGGCATTTAAATATCTCAATTCATGGAAGTAATTTGTGTTGTACATGCCAATTGAAATGTGAAATAGCAGGAATTCTTATTTGTTTTGAATCATAAGACAGGGGGTTAAGAATAAGATGGTTGCTGAAGCATCGAATCAATAAGCTCATCTAGTGTTGATGACGAGTGTAAGTGGTTACTTTTGATCATCTTACTGGGATTACATGGGTGTTAAATATTTTAATCAGATTTATGAGAAGATCAAGGTGTGACGACAAGCAAATCTTCAAATTTTTATGCGCAAGATGGTTTGTTATTTAATCAAGATCTTAGTTTAGACTTTGTTTGGAACTGGTTTGACCGATACAGACCAATAGGGATTGACCCTCTTGTTTAAAAAGTAATAGAAGGTGAGAGAGACAGAAACTGGGGTTCACACAACATGGCCAAAAAGATTCAGCTCAGATTTCACACCCATGTTAATACTTTTATAATTCGTAAACCTTAGATTTATAGACTTACAACTATATGTACCAACACACAATGGTCAAGTAACTGGAGTTTGAGTGAAAATCTTATATTCCAGATCATGTACAAAAAAGGGTGTAGGTGAACATACATATTTTAGATTAAACAACATTTAAAATGAAGTACCCAGTGGCCGAAAGATGAGTGCCAATGTCACACCCCAGATCCCGTAGCACGAATCCCTATGCGGGGGGGGCACGGATCACGAAGTGAGACCTTTGGGTTCCCAACTGTGGAATGTGGATCACCAAAACCCAACACCAATAATAGAGGTACTACTAACTACTCTTATTAAATCATCAGAGGGCGAAAGCGAAAATAAGAAATTAAATTAAAACCCAAGGCTTCAGAAGAGCCTACAATCCAAAATAAGGTAATGAAACCAATCCAACAAGTCTACATTTCAACCAAACATAATCCAACAAAACAAATTTATAATAATCTCTCAAAAGTTGAAATGAAGGAGTAATGGCATCAAGTCCAAGTCCATCCATCATCCCACCTCAACCTGCAACATAAAATGTTACGTGATCTTGGAATGCCCAGTAAGAACCGATTCTGTTATCCCCTGCAACATAAAATGTTATGTGAGCTTGAAATGCCCAGTAAGAACCGATCCTATCATCCATCCTCGTGGAATACCGTTCGTCCAAAACCATACAGCAATATCATACTATAAAATCAAACAAGAGGAGTGTAATCATACATCATATATGCATAAAGAAAACAGCAAGTACAATAGAAATGATAATCACAGTTTCAGATGAATTGAATGAATGTAAATGCACCATGATGATTAATGCAAGGGATGCAACACCAGTGAGATGAATGTAACTAATGCGTTTCCTAGCCGGTTCCAAGTTACCTTGGCATCCACTTTACTACAGCTGAATGACACTCTCTTATCCTGTAATGACGATTACAAGGCATTCACGCTGATACAACTGAATACTACTCTCTTAAGTCTCACGTGTACATCGCGGTTTTGTGGGATTCTCAACTCACCGAGCTCAATTCCCGTAGCTATTTCTAGTGTTTGTTCCTCATGCATAACAATGCATGGATGGGTCAGAGACCTTTACCCGGTCGTTGCCCGGTTTACCGGACTAGCCATTCATGCAATTCTCATCCGTCACTGCCCGGTTGACCGGACTAGCTATTCATGCAATTCTCTATCTGTCACTGCCCGGTTGACCAGACTAGCTATTCATTCCTCAAATCAATATCAGTAGGATTACCAGTGATAACACCCCTCGAAAGCTACCCATGCGTCCATACACACGAATAATCCGCCGGATGCCATCACAGGTATCCTTTCTTCAATTGATAGGATTACCAGTGATAGTACCCTTCAGAAGCTGCCCATGCGCCCATAGACAGACACGAACAATCTGCCGGATATCATCATGAGCATCCTTTCCACAAAATACTTATCTAACATATGTATCATCAGTTTATAACATAAGCCAACTAACATTCAACATTGCAAAGAATCTCAATTTCTTCTTAATATAATTCTACCAAGGTTCCAAGTACTAAATTCTGAGAAAAGGAGCAAAATCCCCAAATTGGGTTTCTGTCGGCAGGTTGACCGGTGTGCCGATACCTGCCGATGGACTGATACAAGTTAGACCTTGTCGGTAGGTTGATTGGTGTGCCGGTGCCTTTCGACAGATCCCGAGATTGTATTCCTAGATACTTCCCGAAATCTCCATACTCGAAACCCTTCATTACGGTTCAACCCAAAACCATAGAGAATCATCACAAACTAACAAAAATCATTATTTGATCAAATCAAACATGTTAAATCCTTATTTAAAGGCTCAACATACGTCCAACACTACATGTATTTTCTCACACTAATCTCACATAAATCAATCTATAAACATGTAAAAATAAGAATAAACACCACTAGATTCGAAATCGGATAAACGCAATTCAATAACATATTACTAGTCAAATTAGAATCATAAACTCATGTTTTCGGAAATCATACTTACGAATCACACATTCAAGCATTCTAAACGGAAAACTGAACTCGATACCCCAAGAGAACTATACGGAAAATGGAACTTACATTAATGGTTGTTCAGAAATTATGTTGGTATCTACTTCTCTTCTTCTTCCCTTCCTCTTCCTCTTTTTCTCCAAGCAAAGTGACGGCTAGGGTTTTCTGCTCTAACCTTTCTAATCTTTTCTCTTCCTATAATCTCACAAGGATCTCCTAATCAAGATCCTCTTACCAAGGAAGGTGGGCTAGTGGGAATGGAAACTCCCCTTCCATTCTCATCCTTGCCAACCCACGCACAACACCCACTACCTCAAGCGTTTCCAATTTGGATTATATTTTCTAAATTACAGATAGTCCCTTTAGAGTTTATTCTAATTTCACTTTAAGCCCTAACTTAGTTATTTGATTAATAATTAACCCAAAGCTCTCTTTAACTTATGAAACAACACCGTTAATTACAAGAAAATTACCAATTAATTCCTATAAAATCCGTATTGATCATATTCATTAACTATCTCATTTAATTAATCTCAAATTAATTTAATATATATATATATATAGATATATAGATATATATATATATATATATATTATTCCCGCGTTAGGGTTTCTACAGCCAAGAACAGAGAATTATATGTTCTCTGATAAAGAAGAGAACTATATGTTATCTTTGTTGGATTTGGCAAGCCATAAAAAATAGGATTCAAAAACAAGGCTATATATTTAAATTTTATTAAACCCTCAAATCTTCTTCTTCTTCTCCTCCTCCTTTTCCTTCTCTTTCTTCTTCTTCACGCCCATGTCCATGCCGTGTCAGTGCCCGAATCCGTGTCCACACGTTTGGACACATGATTCGGCAGGCTGATGGGCATGTCCATGTAACATAGGTTTTGGCCAATAAATCTGCTAAGTTGGCATTCTGTTCACATGTAAAATCAAGTAACTTTGGTCAATCTACTAATCTGTGTGCATATCTGGATGGATAATTGTTGTTTAGCCCAACCATGTGGTTGTTACATTAAGAGATAAAATCAAGCAAATTTAACCTGCAAAGAATCTCTAGACACATGCAAAATATAGTTCGTAAACATCTTGCTAGTACGCTATTGAGATACTGAGAGATCTCTACTTATTGTGAGGCTACAGGCAAATTCAGTGTTGTCAGCATAGAAATTTTTTTCTGGGTTAGCATTATAATAATAGCAGTTATGTCACGATTCCATTGTGTCAAAACAAAGAGAATTCGAAAAAGATTTATTTTCTATTTGTTAGATTTGAAATAGGAACCACAGACTGTTTGATTATAGGAAGTCATGGTATTTGAGGTCATGTTACATGGACGCTCTTCTATATGTTCTAACGTATCTGGGTAGATGCAACATGGCATGAGTATGGGTGTGAAATCTGAGCTGAATCATTTCCAGCCGTGTTTTGTTTTTTTTTTGTTTTTTTTTCCCAGACTGATGTTTCCTTGATTCCAAGCAGATGCCTCCTTAAATGTATAGAAACTGATATTGTGTATAGGTAGGTAGTGCCGTATTTTGGTATTATTTAGCCTGATAAGTTCAAAATATATAGTATATGAGCCGAGTCCCTTTGTCCTATGATATGGGATAGATGAGTCCGGTTCCTAGATATACAACCGCACTCGAGTCCATGTAACATAGTTTTGCAGAGGCATGCTGTGGAAAAGGTTGACCCAAGTTTGTTCTTGTTATCGGAGGTGAAATTTGTTCTAAGAAGTTAGCTAATAGCATCGACTTATGTCTGTTTCTTCTGATATCGGACTCATTTTTGTAGCCTCTAGGATAAATATTCGAAGAGAAACTTCTCTGATTTCACAACCATGTCTGCTTCCGAAATCTATTTCAGTACCATCCCTCATCATATGGATTATGTAAAGTCAAATTCTTGTTTGTCCATTCATTTGTTTCCAACCTCAATTCTTGTCTGTCCATTGATGTGTTTCCAACTCAAGTGAGTAAATGAAAAATGTTCTATTGATCCTTGGCAGGATCTGGTAGGGATCCTTAACAGAAATTTATCCCGCTTGGATGATATTTGGTCAATTTCCATTTACTGTCCAAAAGTGTGCAATTCATTAGATTTGATGGAGGAGATAACTTCTACCTGACTAGGGGTTTCAATGGGTTGGGTCTGACTAATCCCAGAACCAAACGCTATTATGTAAGGCAGTTCTGGGTCTAGTTGGTTCCGGGTAGGGGTTTGTCATCATTGGTCCCAGAATCGAACCCAGGTATACCCACCGATACTACATTAAAATCTGTCAAAACTCAAAAAATGAAGCTTTGAAACTTAAGTAATCACCAACTAACCTATTAAAGAACAATTAAGGTAGTAAAACCTTCCATTAGTGTTTATTGAAAACTTAAGTAATCACCAACTAACATATTAAATATTAATTAATTGATATTTGTTAAGTATTATTATTAGTAATAACTTTTAAGTCTTTAACCACTTAATAATTAATGTTATTTGTTGACCACTTAATAGTAAAGCTAAATACCCGAAACCCGATGGGGTATACCCGAAAGACCCAATTTTTAACGGGGATGGTTCTTATAGAACCGAATCCGATAATGTAACAGATCTACAAACCCGGAAACTGAAACCTATTAAATGGGTTCAGTTCTCCCGGGTTTGTTGGGTATCGGGTACCCATTGACACTCCTATACCTGACCCATTATCAGAGGATACTTCATATGTTTCCAGTCTACCTTTGTCATTTCTTATGCTCTCCTGCAATTCATATCACACTTTATTGCTTATTTTGACCTTATTGAGTCCTGAACAACTTCTATTGCAATATGACATTTCTTTTTGTGTATTAGAGCTATGGCTGAGTTTTTGGAGTGAAGTTCATTACAATTCCTTATATTCCCATGGAGGTAATTAACTTTTCACCATTGTTATTTGTATTCCTTCTTTTGCTGTCGGTATCTATTGCTTATACAGTTTACATTGACATCCAACCTTGACTTGGGGTATTTGCAGATGTTCCTACTAGGAAGACCAGAAAAAAGCATTGGCTTTTCTAGGGTTCTCAAGATGGTATTCTAACTAAGGTGTTAAACCATGCCAATGAACTTTGCTCAATAGAGATGACCAGTGTAGCAAGTCACTGTTGTAAATGTAATATGACCCAATGTATTTTTTTTTTAAATTTTACCTCATGTAATCGATATCATTAATTTGGATTCAAATCTTGGTATTTATTGTTAATGCAAAATTATATTTTGTATATAATAGAAGATGATGGTCATATCTCCTATCCTTTTATAATTCTTTTTGTTTGGATAACATGTGACCTTCAGATTTCGAGAGAAAGAAAAGAAAATGCTAGAGAAATCACTTTCTCTTGATTGGTTGAAAAAAGAAAGATGGGGATAGAGAAAATAAGTTAAAAATTTCTCTTTGAGGATCAAAACTTTTCTCGTAAAAGAAGTTGAGATTTTGAAAGAAATTGAAAGAAAGGCCGCGAGTAATGTCCAATACTCCAACTTAATCCATGACATCTCATGTATATTCTTATAAGTCAATCAACCTTGTTAAAAAATACGAGAACTTGTTGGAAAGTCTTTGAAAAATCATCGAAAATTACCGAAATCTTCTTTTCTCCTTATATCTCATCTTAACCAAAGACTTGAAAAAAAATACTAATCATTTCTTTTCTTTTCTTTTTTTTCTAAAATCCAAGGTTACAAACATAACCTCGAGGAACAAAAGAGAAATCATGCATTAATCTTCTTTACAAGATTATCCTTCTTTACTAGGTAATATAAAATAAGATGAAGAAAAAGAACTACTAATGATATTCATCTTTGGCTTGGATATTTTCCGCTTGGATGGATATGATTTTAGAATAGGATGATGAGCAACTTAACGAATTAAACAATTGTAAAACGGCGTGGGCTCCGTTAAATTAGGATTCAAGAGGGGTGGACTTGTAACAAACCTAACCTTCGAAATTTTGGGACAGTGATTTCGCACAGACCTTTGTTTTTATGTTGGTAGCCTAAGGTTTTTACCGTCATATCAAGTTTTGGTTCTACTGTCACACCAAGGCTGCGTTTGGCCCAGTTTGTGCGTTTGTATAATCACTCATTGGATAAGTCTCAAAGGGAGCAATTATCCGTAGCAGTAATAAGCTGCTTATTTACAGAAAATAACATTTGGTAAATACATTTATTTAAGTGCTTATGAACCTTTAAGGGTAGAATAAGTATTATGAAAATATTACTAAAGTTTAGAAATAGCTTTCCGCGTAAGTGATAAGAGAAGCTGCTCTCAAAGCTTCTCCTTATGGGTAGCCTTTCCCTATTGCTTATGAGTAAGCTACTTATCCATTAGGTGTTACCAACAAACTTAATTTTCAAAGGTGTTTTAAAACCTTGTTCAGCTGGGCTTATGGGTAAGTGTGTATCCATAAGAAGTAAAGGAGGAGGCTACCCACAAGGAGAAGCTGTTGAGAGCAGCTTCTCCCAAGTTCTTGTGTTAAGCTATTTCACAACTTTAGTAATATTTTAAAATACCTATTTTACCCCTAAACTTTCATACACTTAAATAAATGTTATTTTTAAATTTTAATAATACATATTTTACCCCTAAACTTTCATAAGCACTTAAATAAATGTTTTTATGAAACACAATTTGCTTCAGTAAACACTTATTGTTGCTGTGGATAAGTGCTCCCATTGAGCCACTTATCCAATAAGTGCTGATTCATAAGCACAAGCCAGGCCAAAACGCCACCTTAATAAATTATAAGCTGAATAAGCTCTTATATAAGGTAGGCCAAAAGCAACCCCATAAGGTTCCTCCTTAATGATCAAACTCATCAAGTAAACAAAAACGAGTTGGTTTGCCGTAAAAATGGAACGATTAGAAAGCTCTCATCAAGATCTTTGTAATGATATCCGTCCTCAATACGCTTAAATGAATATATATTTAATATTTATTTTAATGTATAATTATAATATATATATATATATTAAAAATAGCTAATGAAACTAATCTTTTACACCATTGGGATTATTGCATATATAACTACTCACTAAAATTATCCACAAGGATCAATTTATATCCTTTTACATGGTTTCGGATCCCACCATAGTTTTAAATTTCGTTTTTTTCATTGATTTCATAGAGCAAAACGAAACCGAAATATCCAAAATTTTGGATATTTCGGCGAAATTTCGTTGGAAAATATTTTTTGATTAAATTAATTAAACGAAATAAAGGCATCTTATTTCGCGAAATTTCGCAAATTTCGCCGAAATAAATCCACTTTTTTATTTATTTAAAATATTTAATATA
>JAUPMG010140505.1:0-11268 GCA_031762675.1 Pachysandra terminalis
AGTAAATACCTTGTTTTAAAGGTCTACTCACACGAGCTTTGGCTTACGGATATTATATTGTTGTTTTTCAGGTTATTGAAGGAAGTAGATCACTAAAGAGATCATGGGAATGGGCATTCAGCGATAGAATTATAGATAAAAATTTAATATAGAGTAGTTAGTTAAATTTCCAGATTTTGTAATTTAGGACATTGATATAACTATTATTATATTTTGTTAGAATTGTGTAATCAACTTCTGTTTATGTTCTTATATTGCTTTCCACTCCCATAGAAATATGGGGTGAGAGTCGCAATCCGACTCGGTTATGGATCCACAGATCTAAACTGGTTTGGGTCGTGACGATCCAGTACTTCCTCACGATGTCTTCAGGATCTTCAACAGGATTAGGGGACAACTCTCTCCTCTTCTGAAAGGATGGGATAGCGAAGCTTCCCCTCTTGCGCTTCATCCCAATGATTGGAGTTAGAGTTCGGATTTTTGGGACCTCTACAGGTGCTTGAGAAGGCACTGTAGGGAGAGAGGACTCAGCTGCGACCTCTGGTTCCTCCAAAGGAACGACTTTAGATGATCCTTCAATGCTTGGCATGGCAGGGTCAGCAGCTGGAGTAGTTGATTCTTGGGCTGGTACAACTGTTGGAGCAGGGGCTTTAGGTGGAGGGACCATTTCAGTTTGTATAACAGTGGCCTCCACTGGAGCAGATGGCTGCTTGGGCTTGGAGTAGAATCTCCAGCAACAGCAGTTTTCTCAGTTCCTTCCTGTACAGGAGGAACTGGCTCACCAACACTCCCTGTTCCTTCTCTAATATTTGAAGGAACATGGGAGATTGTCTCTTCATCATCCTACAGACAACACGTGTTAGTCAAACATTTTTATAGCAAGGATAATCGAAGCAAGGCTCGAAGGAAGAAGGCTACTAACCGAGATTGTATATACAACAGTCAGGGGATCAATGGTAAGGACTATGTCTTCGGCGGCTTCGTCCCTCTCTTGTCTTCTGGCAGGAGTACTACCAGAAGTCATGGATGGAGGAGTAGGAGGACTCCAATTCACCCCAGGGTTTTCCCTCTCTTGTCTTGCTCCCATGGGAGCCTTGCCAAGATCTCTTTGTGGCAAGGTGGGAGGAAGTAAGGGTGGTACTCTACCCCCAACTCTCTCCTCTTCTGCAACAGCTGTAACAGCGAGAATATACGCAAGTCAGTAGAAGAAAGCTGGCAAGTGCAAAGATTTGCAAGGGAAGGAAGAATACTTACTAGAAGATGAGCCCTCGAAGAGTGGGGGAGGAACTCTGGAGCCTCCAGCTCCAGTAACCCCTTGTGTAGGTTGAGGTACTCTGCTGGTTAGAAAGTCATCAGGGTTAACCCTACCAGTTGTGGGGGTTCCAGGTGCAGCTCCCTCCTGAGAGATCCCAGCTGACACCCTTGAGCCTTGCCCTTTAACTCCTTTGCTAGGAGATAGGGCGGAAGAGTCGCTAATTTGCAACCCTTCCCCTACTTCTCTGGCATTTGACTGTTACAAAATCAAGAAAAGCAAGTCAGAAGGAGCTATAAGAGGAGTCAAGCTAGAAAGGAAAGTGTTTACAACTCTTACCTTCAGAGTCCGGGCAGCGGTGGATTTCACCCGGACGCATGGCTTTGGAGGAGGAGGTTGTTCTTGAGCAGGGCCGGGAACTACAACCTCAGCGAAAGGAATATCACCTACTGGCTGAATCCCCTCTAGGATGTGCTCGAGGAAAATGTTAGCCACCGGTACCATGGGAGGGAGTCTGGGCACTCTCGCGCTCCTGCGCCTCCTGGGAAGAAGATTCCCAATAGGGATATGATCTTCATCCACCTCCTCTTCTTCCGCTAGTTCTGCTTCCTCAGCAGATGGTTCCTCAGGCTGGACTATGTGAGCTTTCTCAGAAGCTTCAGTGGCTACAAGATCATCACCCTCCTTCCTCCATTCATAGACATCATGAATCACAATGTGACCAGGAATCTCGTGAAGTATGTGTTGGCCATCCCCGGTCTGGAAGGTGTGATTCTTCTCATTTCTCCCAGCCTCTGCTCCTTCGGCCCGCCCAGGTTAATCTTTGAGGGCACTGGTTCACTTCTGCAGAACTCGTCCAAGCGAACCAGGGACTTGTGCCAGTAGTCCAGCCACTAGGGAGAGACCCTACAATACCTCTCTGGTGCGGCAGAGGTGGCCTTGAACTCAGCTACCAGTCCGAGGTAGCCGTGCGTTCAAAGGAATCTCTGTCCCACGACCTCCGCATTTGCTGACGTAGTCAGCTTGAACTCTACGTTGTGAGGAGGGACAATTTGGTCAAATCCAAACTATCGGAGTACGCGCTGTGGGTTGTAGGTTGGGAAGCTGCTTCCATAATCCCTGGCTAAGCCTATCAGGTAAGCTGGGTGAATGATCACCAAGAACGCCCTCTCCTCTGGTGAGAGCTGGAGCCAGGCGGCGGTACTCTTTTCTGTGTCCTCTGCCACCATGACTCCAAAGGGCTACAACGGTCTGATCCCTCCGTTGCGATATAGCCAGTACTCAAACTCTGCTTCGATATCCATCACTTGGTGCAACCGGAAATTGCGCTTTGGATGCAACCCAAACCAGATTAGGGCCCTCGAAGCAGAGTCCAAGCCCATGGTGAGGAAGTGCTCCTCCACCGCTGAGAAGTCCTGGGGAGCATACTTGGGATACCTCTCCCACAGGAAGTGCTGGAGGAAGTTGGCTTCCAGCAGCGTCTCCACCAACCTCTCTCCTCGGCTCCTCGCCATATCCTCACACAGCAGATCCAAGTCCTCATTCTGTGATCCCAGGAATAGAGGGGCGAGAGGAACTCAAACTCCTCTCGCGATCTTCACCTCCAGAGAGAATATCCTCTCGTGCACTTTGTCCACAAGATATCCCTCGAAGATGAAGCAGGCCAGCCAGAAGGCGACAAAATCTGCCAAGTGGACAGAGCTGTCCAGGCCTTCACCCCATAGACGCTTGATGAAGAGGCTAGTAGCCTTGGGGTTCTCCTCTTCATTCCAAAAGTATCTGGTCCAGCCTTTGAACGAGTACTTCGTACTCATGCTGGAATCCCTCCCTTTCAGCTGGGACTTTCTCAGCATCTTCTTGGAGCATATCTTCAACAGCTCCAAATCAACCTCTTCCACCACAGACAAAGTGATCGCCCCCGGGTTATCCTCTCCTAAGATTAGAAGGTAGCACAGCATGGCTACGTCTTCCAGCGTGATGCTTATTTCTCCAAAAGCAGTCACGAATAGGTGGTCCTCCGGATCCCAACGAACCACGAACTCCTTTAGGGCCTCGTAGTCCCTGTGGTAGTCACCCGTGTAAGTACGGATTCACTCCAGCACTCTGGCAGCATCCAACAGCTTCCGGTATTCATCGTTCTTCATTATGTGGGCCACCCACTCCGGCCAGCCATGAGGAAGGTTAAAGTATGACTGGAACCCTATCTCGGACAAAGGGTAGTCCTTCCTCTCAGCCCTGAAGGCTGGTGCCTGGCTCAGACAAGGGAACCCTATGTTGAGCCATGTCGTCTCCTCAAAGAGGCAGAGTAGCTCTTCCTCACTCTAGACAGCCTTCGGCACAACCAGATCCCTAGTCAAATCCTAGAAAGGAGTGGTGGAAATATCCAACTTGGTATCAGTCTTCTTCGCAGCACCCTACTTGGCCATTGTTGTAGTAGAGAAGGAAGAAGGAAAGAAGAAGAAAGCAAGGGAGCAAGAACGAGAGTTTGAAGATTCAGAAAGCGAGAATGCGAGATAGCTTCAAATCTCAGATTGCAGGAACCTTCCTTCTTCAATGAGTTCCTGATTTATAGAGAATGGCGGTTTTCATTGTAGAAATCGAAAAGGTGTTTTGGCAGTTTGCATGATCCAAGGAAGAAATCATTACTTTGGCAACGCATGATAACTACATTTAAAACACACATCCTTGAAGGAAGCGCATTTAAGGCCTGCCATGTCTAAGGTGCGATCTCATGTTTTCTTCTTTAGCATAAGAAACCTGAGACTGGGGGGCTATTTGTGATCAGGCGGGCTAATTAAACCCCACAAGACACGTGGCGCTTTCTTAAAAGTGCGTATACACATTTTTGGGTATAGCCGCATACATTGAATCATTCAATAAAGCTGTAACGGTTGTACAGCCGTCTTTCACATGCCAACTGTCAACAATTGCGTACCTTGATTAGACCGTTTGGTGAAAATGTGATATTTGAACTGGCTCAAAGATATCTGACTGTCCTTATCACCAAAAAAGGAGAATCTTATTGGAGAAGCAACCTTTTTGAATTCTATCTTATAGGGGAACGCCACGTGTCCCAAACTCAAACGAACACAAGCAATCTTCTTTCTTGAAATTATCGAGGTGAACTCAAAGGCCAACCACCTCCAGATGGTGAATTCGAAGGAGGTATGTTTCCTCCTGTCAAAAGCAAATTCGAAGGAGGAATATTCTTTCCTCCTAAGGAGAATTCGAGGCTAACCACCGTAAGATGGTCAATGCGTTTAAGGGCTTATCAACCTCAAAAGACTAAGGATTCTGTCATCCTCGAAGGACATGGACTTGGGTTTACCCCCTCGAATGCACTCTTTTATGCATCTGAATTACAAACTAGGACTCGAAGTCGCTTTTATTCATTCTTATGAATTGACTTCGAGTTATACTTTGGACTTTCACCTTTAGAAGCAAATCCTCAGTGGAAAGAGCTTTAGAAGTCGAAAGTACGCCATCTCCAGAAGTATTTCCTGGCGATAGGTTTCCTACGGACTTTGAGTACGTGCTCTCACTTCACTTTGAAGGAGTTCACATATTTACTTTTGATTTTATTCAAGTATAAGGCACTCGGATTGGTTCCTGTAGCTTTGAACCTTAAGGGATTTCAAGACAAACTCTTCTTTACATGGACTATTGATCATGAAAACGAGTTCCTTGATGAGACACTCAACTTTGAGTTCTCTATATGGGTAATTCGAGAATACATTGATCACCTTGTAAAGTGTACAATTATTATTGATTTCCTTCGAAGGAAGATAGCCGCCAAAGGGAGTTTTCTTCGAAATATAAGAATTCAGAAAGGTACTTATGACATTGAATTGTCCCATAAAAGATGAGTGAGACAGATTCTCAGAATGGAAAGTACATGGTAAAAATCTCACCTACTTATAATATCTACTTTCTAACTTATTTAAAGGGGGTTTTGTCTTTTCTGGAATGGCGGTAAGAATGGTGGCGTTGCTTTTGGGATTTGTACAAAAGTGACACGTGTCATCCGATCCGTGTTGCTAAAGTTCCAAAGCAACCTATCTCAGAGCAGGTTTTTAATGTTTGAAACGAGTACCTCTCTTTCTTTGGAAGTAACTTAGGCGTGTTGAAGAACACGCGTTCTTCATGATATGTTCTAAGACTACGTGTCACTCAGGATGCGTGTATCGCATGAGGGTCCCTCTTTGAACACTTAACTGAGTGACATTTGTCCCATTTGGAGTGGATACAATCTCTACAAATAGCAAAATACATCCTCCATTGAAGAGGATCGGAGGATCTGAAGCTTGGAGAATATAGGATTTCTCTGAACTTGAGAAATAGAAACAACAGTGAGTAAAGGAATTGAAAGAGAAAGAAAATAGTCTTCAAACTCTGAGGTTTTACTACTCTGGGATTGCATTCTAACTAATTTCTCAGTTATTGCAATATTCCCTTCCTTCTTGTCTTTTCTCTTTGTCTATCTACATGTCAAAGTTTACAATGAACGCTCTTGATAGAACAGTTGCGCGATGGTTTAGGCTGTCTTGAGACAGACTGCCCTACCTTTTCTCTGGAAGACTGGTTGTCACTGGTTCTCATATGTTAGTTGTCATATATTATCTTCTAATAAATTTGGTCTTTTACAAACTCACCATCACCAATATTAATTGAACGCGTTTTATGTTTCTAAAGAAGAAGGATTTGAATTATAATTAGTATTATTTTTTTCCCATAAATGAAAGATTTGATGTTCGCTAATTTAGTAATTTGTGAGAATGCCAATGCTATATAACAGAGGCCCATTCCTAGACATGAGAATACTGCAATAAGGCAGCAATAGCAGCCGCTTCAACGATCGATATTACTTACATCCATGGCGAGGTCCACCTTTAACTCGAGGGCATTTGTTGTCGTTGTATTCGTCCTCTCAACTCTTGTTTCTCTTCATCAGTGTAAGTACAGATTTCGTTTTCATTTTCTCTTTCTTTTGCGCTCAAATAATGTTATAATATGGGGAGGCGTAAGAGATATTTCTGTTGTTATGTGCAGACTAATGCTACTGCAATAACCTAAAAGTATTGATGATCCAACCACCACAACTAAATTTTTTGAAAGACTAGAGATATAATAATAATTTCATTTTTATTATGGTTAGTCTTAATTACAAAGTATTTATCATACTTTCGTAATTGCTCTTTGTAACATTTTTTAAAGCTTTGGAGAATAATAGAATCTAAGATGCAACCGAACATAAACACTATTTGTCAAACTATGTAAATCCATGTGTTTGTGTTTTTATTTTTTATTTTTTTGGTCTTAACAACGTGGTGTCCTACACCCACTTAGGTGTGGGACTAATCCACGTTCGGGGTGGGAGCATTAAAGGTAAACCCCTAGCCACGAGTGTTTCTAGTGGGATTTGAACTCCAAACTTACCTCCAGAGACGCTCACTAAAGCTTAGCTTGCTACCAACTGAGCCACACATCGGTGGTTTCTAGTGGGATTCGAACTCCAAACTTACCTCCGGAGACGCCCACTAAAGCCCAGCTTGCTACCAACTGAGCCACACATCGGTGGTTATGTGTTTGTGTTTGATTTCTTCTTCATCTTGTTTTCTTTTTTTTCTTAAGAATTTCATCTGGATAAGTAAGTGAATTTAAGGTAGGCGTGCCCTATTAAAGGGTACTTTTCTGTAGTTTGGCAAATAGTTTTGTCGTGATATGAATTACCTTTTATGAGAAAGAACACTTTTTCTTGGGGTCGACTTCTCTCTTGGCCTAATATGTGGATACCATTGGCTTAAATTATCCTCATTTAAACATAATTGGCAATATAAATAGAGTTATTCGCTTGTCCCTCAATTACAAGAAAATAATTCTTCAGAAGCCTTGAAAAAGAAACTTATTAATAACTCTAAACTTTAAAGCATTGAAGTGTCAATAATCGTGTAATTTCTGTTTTCAAAAATGAAGAAAAGGTTTATAACTAAAGAAAATTGAATCCACTTTAGCAAATAGAGGAGCTGAAGGAGTTAAATTGTAGTTAAAATTGAAACAGAAAATTTGACTGCACTGTTTTAACCTTTTTACCCCCTTTTCTTATGTTCTCAGGCAGAGAATACCCAAATGTGGGAGACCAAGCTTCAAACCAATGGAAAATAATCAATGCCCCAAATCATTCTGTCTCATTGAATATCATGATTGTTGGTGTTGCGAAAGCCGAGGAATTTGCTATGGTGCTGAATCGGACTGCCTCGCAGTCTGCCCCCGTTCCCCAGTTCCAGCTCCATGAACCAGACATTGGACTTGTGTCCTGGTGTATGAAATGTGTGTATACAACAGCACACGCACGAGCGTTGAAGTTGTGTACGAACCTTCATGCACCCAATAAGGGAATAATATGTTAGTAATGACCATTGGACTGAGCTTAAAATATGTGCCAAACTTACCAGATGAACTATCAGTAGTTCATAGGGATAGCATAACTCATAATAAAAGAAAGTAGCACAACTTAGATTATTTAAAGAAAAATATCCAGTCATAATGCAAAGAAACTTTGGTTTCAGAAAAAGGACCATGGAAACAAGATCAAAGGTTGCATTAAATGATGATCACAAGAATAGTCACATGGAAATGTTGGTCTGAACCACTTGATCTGTGATAACCTCAGATATTGAAGAAAATGCAAACAGATCAAGAACTTACCCTTTCCTGGATTCCTAATTTTGTCTAGCGTTTCAATGAAATAAGGCAACACCAATAATATATGCTACGAAATAATATAAAGGGCATGCATAGACACGCACACAAGAGCAATGTGTATGTAGTCACACTAACAGATCTCATTAACCTACACTATGGACGCAATGTATTTTATAATGGCTTCATGTTTCGTACTCTATATATATCCCATGTATGTTTAGGAAAATAATGAAATGGTGGTTACAAAAGCTCCCCTATTAGAGATTAATGGGCAACAAAAGAAGTGAAAACGTAGAACTACATTCAGAATTCACACGATGAAATGAAACTACGCACCCATCAGGGCAGCAACCTTTACATTACTGAATTATATAACCCAACAAGCTGTTTATTGAAGGTGAGCTCTGTTCACTTAACCATGGATCCTGCACAGAAACAGGATAACTATCCTTCACCTCCTCCATTGAGATCATACAATCAGCCCCCCTCTGGGGCACAACACAATCAATCTATGATTAACCATCCCTGCCTTCTTAAACCCTAACCATTAGGGGCGAGGCAGGCTGCCCGTTTGACCTGCCCCATTGCCATCCCTACCGATTCTTATAAGCTCTTAGGTCTGGTCGAATTTAGATTATTATATCACTGTCCAAATCCGCCTCGAGCCTACCCAAGCCTAACCTATTACAAGTCTAATGGAAATCAAAGTTGGGTTATGCGATCTAATTCTATTAATGGTTTGACAAACCAGAGCCAATAGAGATATGGTGAGTGAGCTATTTATTGGCTCATTACCATCCATGATTTGTATAAATAAAACAAAATTAAACATTATAAGCAGTTTCATTAAAGGCGCTACAAAGCGATCATCTAGTCATTTAATCTCCTAGGCAGTTGCCCCTTGTGCAATGTGAATTTTTATATTTTAATTAATATTTAATTTAATTTAATTAATATTATTAATAGAACTTACTGATGTTTATATACTATTTCTTTTATGCAGGTTACTTAAAGCTTTATTGATTTTAATTTTTAAGCATTCAACTCTCTAGAATCTACTCTTACCCTAATAAAGCATCCAAGCTTTATTGAATTTTACCTTTTTATGATTCTTTAACTTGATTTTTTTTATTGGATTTCATTTTATTCAAAATTTATTTAATTTATTATGTGATTGCTCATCGCGTTATTCTATATTGGTAAAAATTGTTTTATGTTAATTGATGTTTCAAATTATTAGCATATTTTATTTTTATAAGTTTTACATATGTCATTTATTTACTACATGCTTCATTTTTAAAAAATTATCGCCTAGGTGAACGCCTAATTTTTATAATTCTAATCAATTATTTTTTATTTTAACTTTTATAATTTTATTTTTATTTAAAGAATTTTATATTTTTTCATATTTAATCAGTTTAAAGTTTAATATAAATTTTCTATTTTGGTTTCGACCTTCATTTTTTATTTTTAATTGTCATCCATTTAGATTCTTCAATTTTCTATTATATTAAATTTTTGGATTCATTCTACTTATAATCCTTACTTTCTGACAACTATAAATACACCACCCGTGTTTTCTGATATTCCATTAACACCCCTGTAAGTAATGTTGGGTGAACAACGCTAATATAACATGTTAATTTACCTTTTTAACTCTGTCTTACAAACTTTATTTAAATGAGAGCAAACTAATTTTCAAGATAAAATTGCTCTTCTATCGTATTTACATTTGAAATTGTTTTTACCTCTCAGTAGTATTAATAAAATATGATTAAAATCCTATCGGATAGGCATTGGAGATTTTTTTTAAGTAATTGGCTTTAGTTCAAGGGTAAAATAGTCCATAAATTAAAAAAATGTGACATCAACACTTTTGATCAGGCGATAAGACGGAAAGTTAACCGAGGGGTGGTCTTTATAATGTAGTACAAAACCTCAAGAGTATAAGTAGAATATTAATAAACACAGGGAGTGCATCTATAATTACCAAAAATATGAGGATATAAGTAAAATTAACCCTAAAATTTTTAAGCTTTTACTTTTAATATTTCATTATAACATTTTTATTGCATATTTACCCGTGCATTGTATGGGCTGTCTGCTAGTTTACCTCAATCCAAAATCCAAGTCCATTAAGATAAGCCCAATCTACATAGTCCAAATAATTGGCCCAAAAAGAACACAAAAAGACAAACCCAATCCATCTCATCACACACATCCTAAGCCTTTCACACTTCTGGCATTCTTCTTATAACCCAAGAAAGAGGTGGTCTATATTCAATATTGGGATTAGCATTGGTCCTTAGTCTTTGACCCATCGATTCACACAACCCTAAGTTTTTCACCCTTTTGGCATCACCTTTTGAGGTTCAAAGACAAATGCATCCACCATCCATAATTGGAGAAGTTTTGGTCAATGACCCTTGGCCCACTATATATTATCACCTATGTCATCCACTCATATCAATTCTTCTCACCTAACCCCTTGACATTTATACTTTTACCTTTAATATTTTCATCATTTAAAGTGTAAATCTATAAAAGACAAAGTTATTATGAAACTTTATCACACCCAAAAGACCAAACTACCATTTTTAAAATCCCAAAAGTAACCCAAGACCTCCACCTTTAGCCTATAAATATCCCCTCTCTTCATCCATCTCAACGCACCTTCAAGCCGTCCCTTAGGCCTTCGAAAAAAAATTTCTCTTTCTCTTCAGAAATTCCTAGAAGTAGTCTAGAACCCAAGCTTGCCAACCCACATTTTAAGAGATGAGAGATTCAAGTGAAGCGTCAAAGAGTGTTTAACAACTTCAAGCAACAAAGAGGTATTTTACTACCTCATCATTTTCTTTAGATTATTATCTTTAAAGTTTTAATATTTCATACATTCTTCTTCATCATTTAGCATTTAGTCTTTTATTTTTGTCTTTTATCTTCTAGAGACCAAGATAGAGTACTTCTTTTTTATATCTATGAGAATGTGAGGAACTCCATTTTTACTTGGGATATTTTTGACTTTATTTTAATACCTATGATGATTTTATTTGATGTCCACTAACATAAAATGAAACCAAGAAATATTGTTTCTCTTCCCAACCAATGGGAAAATAAAACTCTTTTTTTTCTTGATTAATTCTTTTCCCTTTTTGGGTTACTTCATCTTCACACATCTTGTCTCTTCTTGTAACGTCCCAAATCCGATAGACCCGATATGGTCCATCAAGGACTAAAGACATCACCTTCACTTCCACAAAGGAGAGTGGTGGATCACAACATTAATAAAATTATTGTTCATAAACATTTAAAGA
>JAUPMG010140526.1:0-11268 GCA_031762675.1 Pachysandra terminalis
TCTGACCAGTGAACTTGGGGAATTTAGGACTCACATAGTCCTTAGGATATGGTTTATTCAAAAGTGAAATTGGATAAGGAGGGCAGAAATCACTACTGGCCCATTCTGAATCTCAAGTCCGTGGTCTCTTACAAAATGACTCTACTTCCTCAAGCGTAGCAAAATGAGGAGTAAAAGATGGTAATACTGATGGAATGGTTGGTGAAACCACTGGTGGGACAGTTGTTGGTGGTGAAGTTACTTGGGGAGGCAGAATGCTAGAGGTATCCCTGATGGGCTCTTCTCTCGTAATACTAGGAATAACTGGTGAAAATGTAGGTAAAGGCGATGATATAGGGTTTGTCTCAGGTACTGCTCGAGTTGTCGCTTGATGAGCTAACAAAGCCATCATCTCCTGATGCATAGCTGCCATCTTTTCCAACATCTCTACAATTCTGTCTTCAGACGATAGAGATGCACTCGAAGTAGAAGGTCCTACTGGTGAAGTAGGTCCAGTTAGTGGAGTAGCTGTATGGGCTGCAGGATCTACAGGAAGATCTGTAGTTCCAGTAACAGTAACAGTAGGAAGTTCAGGAGTCATTTCTAATCCTTGACTAATCTTGGATATCAAAGAGATAAGAAACAAAACAAGTTCCCCAGTGGAGTCGCCAAAAATGGTGATGCACAAACTAGTAAATGACCAAAAATGGTGATTAACCAATTGGTTTGAGCAATCAAAGGTTCGAAATACTTGCTTTCACTGGCCTAAATCCGAAAAGACCGTTCCAATGAAAGGTTTTCAAGGGTACAAAGAGAGCAACGATAAGATCAGTCAGGAATGGTTCAGAAGGACAACACAGAACTTGGTAAGTTTCAGAAAAAGGATTCTTAGACAAAATGCTCTGTAAATTCTCAGAGAATGTTCAAATGCTCAGGATTTCGATCCCTCTTTCTGATACCTCATGCCCCTTTTATAGCCTCAGACTCATCATTTTAACCATTTGAAACGTTTCATGAACGACTTGAAGACGTTTGATTGAACAAGCCTTTTGATTTGAATATTCAATATGTAACGTTTCAATCAATGCTTTCACAACGCTTGGTTAATTTAATGGGTATTACGTTATAAAAGTAATGATACGTTATTGTTCTGTAATGATTCAAGTCTTTTAATGCTTCACGATCTTCTAGGATCTTAACAAGACTTATCACTCTGGCCCTCCATTCCTGAAAGTCTAAGATTTATTTTCCCCTATGTATAAGTGAGTGACTTTCGAGTCATTAATGATTATCCCGAAAGGTGCTTCAGAATATTAATGATTTTGATATGATAACTGGTTATTTTGAGATGTATTCTCGAAATACAAAATACTGATTATTTCGAGGTATAACCTCGAAATACTAATGGGTGGTTAACTTAAATATGTTTTCATGTTCCCTTTCGAGTATGTGATTCGAGACCCATTTTGAGTAGTACTTCGAAATATACTGTTAATTTAGAGATGATTCTCCCTGAGTAGGCTTTCCTTAAAATATACTTTTAGACAATATTCAAAATTCTAATTTATACATTCTTTGAATGTAATTACATATTTGGCCTTGCAATGTGTCAAAATATGATTGGATTGAACCAATTTCCAAATTGGCTCATCATCAGTACTTGTCGAGCTACAATCGAACTCGTGCACTTGCGAGGTGTTCTCATTTTGAAACATGAAGTTTTTATGCATGAAATCCATGAATTTTGTGTTATACTTGTTATCGTCATAATGATGTTTTCTATGTGGTTAGAATGTCGAGAATTTGTGGTTTTATTATGATCAAGGTTTTACCTATGTTAGAAGTGAATTACTGTATGAAACAATGATGTTAAATAACCCAGAAATACCATTGTGAACCGTCAGTAGGTGCGTCGGTACACCGACCAGCCTACCGATGAATCGACGAAATGAGACTGAGTTGGTCGGTACACTGACCACTCTACCGATAGGGAACCACTGTCATACTTCAGTACACCAACCGCCCTACAGACAGGAACCTTTATAATTAGACTACGTTTGTCGGTAGGTGTCGGTACACCGACCACCCTACCAACAGGAGACTACTGTTACTCCTCGGTAGGTGTTGGTACACCGACCACCCTATCGACAATAAGTTGATGTTATAGATGTACGTTGATCGGTAGACGTCGGTACACCGACCAGCCTACCGATGGATATACCTTTAGAAGTTTAGTTGATCAGTAGGTGTCGGTACACTGATTAGCCTACTGACGAATTTTATCTGAACATAATTGACTGTTCTGAATGATTACTTTGGGAGAATTTAAGGGTTTGGATGTCAGTATCGGTTCAGGATTTATGATGCGATACGTTGGGATTAAAGGGAGGTCATGGGCCATGAGCCCGAGTGAGGAACCTACTTTGATTTCCCATAGCACGTGCTAACCTACTGAACACACTCCTTAGAATAGTCTCCAGCATTGGAAACAATTAGTGGAATTTAATTGTTGATTGATTGATTTTATATCATTAGGAAGTGAATGATGGAATTCAACGGATTATCTACGTGTATGGGCACGTGGATAGTTTCTGAGGGAGACTATTATTCGGGTCCTATGGAAATGAATGCATGCATACTACGTTTATGTGAGATGTTAAGTGTGCCCGGGAGGTGGAAATAAGAGGTTGTCTAGACCTGTAGATCGAGAGGCCTACGAAATAAGTTATGGGATCATAGTTGATTCTATAAGGTCGGCTGGACCTTGAGTATTGTATACTCATGAAATCAGTACATAGTTGCCTTCGTACCATGGGTTAGTGCCCAGAACGAAGAGAAGGCTACTAGTTGTTCCTGGTGACGTTGTCCAGAATTATTGTGTTATAGAAGCTACAATGAGAGACACTTAACACAACACGTAAACGTAGACATTTTCATAATATTGCGTTGTATTCTTTGACTGAGCATCCATTAGAGCATCCGATGAATTAGATGCATGATACTCATATCATATCAACAACGTGTATATTTCGTCTATTTATGTTGTTTTGTCGATAGTCTTGAATCATGTATAAGGATAGAAGTTGGTGATAGGATCATACTTACTGGGCATTCCAACCTCACGTAACTTTTATGTTGCAGGTTGAGCTAGATGTGATGAGGTCGAGGACTATATTAGCTGTTTCCAGTCTTGGAATTCGATGCATGTTTTATTCACTTTACTAGTTGTATAAACTTCGTTTCAGTACATGGAATTTTGTAATAATGGCTCTTTTGTAGCCTATTAATGATTTAGTTTCATCTTGATTATTATTAAAATAAATTCTTAGCTTCCGCAACGCTGATGTGAATTAAATTGAGATTATGTTATCTCTTGCCTTGTTATGATACGGGAATCCGCAGTCCAGAAATGGATTTCGAAGGTCTCACCTCGTGATCCGTGTCATCCCGCCTAGGGATTTGTACTACGGGATCTGGGGCGTGACAAAGCTGAAGGAGGAGAATAGAAAGAAGAAGGAAGAGGAAGAAGGAAAGCTCACAAGGCCCACTAAGTATACTCTAGCTGAGCTGACCTCAAAGGCTCGGTACATAAAGATCAAGATGCTTGATGGGTAGATTGTTTACAAACTTTGGACTGAAATCTGTCAACAAAAGTAAGAAGCCTCTGTCGAGAAGACAGTCTCGAGTGGAATAGAGATTCAAGAGCCTGTGGTTCATAACGTCAGGGAATCAAATGATGTGATTATGATGACGACTCCATCATAGCTAACATCTTTGAAGTCAGTCACGATATCCAAGAATTTCCTGAGCACCTCGAGGATGGTGTCAAGTCTATCCTTGAGACCCTTGAAGAAGTTAATTTGTGTGATGACAACACCAAGAGAACAACCATTGTAAACTCCAATTTATCTGCTGACGAAAAATGTAATCTCGTATGTTTATTGAAGGAATACAAAGATGTTTTTGCTTGGTTGTACGATGAGATGTGCGATTTAGACCCTCACTTAGTCACACACTGACTTCATTTATCTCCTGGTGTTAAACCTGTCAAACAACATGCTCAGGTGTTCAAACCCGAGATTCAGCTACAGATAAAAAGTGAAATAGAAAAGTTGCTAAAGGCAAGGTTCATTAAACCTATTCAACATCCGTCTTGGCTCACGAACATAGTTCCAGTTAAGAAGAAGAATGGACAGATCCGGTGTTGTGTTGACTTTTGAGATCTCAATAAGAAAAGTCCTGAGGATGAATTCCCTCTGCCTAATATGGATCTCTTGATCGATGCCACGGATGGCATTCGAGGTTCTCTTTTATGGACAGTTTCAACGGATATAACTCGATCCAAATGCACAATTCTTATTGCTCCACATACAACATTCAGAACCCCTATGGGTAATTTCTCTTACATAGTTATGCCATTTGGTTTGAAGAACACTGGAGCTACTTATTAGCGGGCGATGGCGGCTATATTCCATGATATGATCCATGTAGAGCTCGAGGACTACGTGGATAATATAGTGGTAAAATCTCAATAACAAGAGGATTACCTTGAAGTGCTAAAGAGAATTTTTCAGCGATGTCGATTTTACAGTCTGAGGATGAATCCAGCTAAGTGTGCCTTTGGAGTCACTGCTGGGAAATTCCTAGGGTTTGTTGTACATCAACAAGGCATCGATCTCGACCCCACCAAGTCAAAAGCCATCCTCGAGCTAACTCCACCTCAAACTCAGAAGCGTTGAAGTCCTTTCTTGGAAAGGTCTCTTATATCAGAAGATTTATTCCCGACCTTTCTTCTTACATCTCTCCATTTATGCCCTTGCTTTGCTAGGGGGCTTCATTCCTTTGTTTTCAGGAATGTCAGGAGGCCTTTGAGAAGATTAAGGATGTTCTGAGACATCCACATACTATGGTCTCGCCAATACTGGGGAAGCCACTACGAATTTATTTGGCTACCTCGGAGGACGCCATTGGAGGATTGCTTGCTCAAGAGGATGCTTACGGTATTGAAATACCGGTGTATTACATCAATAGACTCCTCAGAGGTCCAGAGCTTCAATATTCACAGATTGATAAATTTTGCCTTGCCTTCACCCACGAGACCCGCTGAGGCATTATTTGTTGTCATGCCTGACTTGCCTGATCACCAAAGCAAATCCTATTAGATATTTGTTATCTCTGCCGGTGCTCAGCGGCCAGTATACTAAATGGCTTCTTCAACTCTCTGAGTTTGATATCTCTTGTGAACATCCTCGCTCCATTCGAGGGCAGGCTATGGACGATCTACTCACAGCTTTCTCTAAGCTTGAAGAAGAAGCGCTACCCGAATTTGAGATCGATAGAGCTGAAGATCGAGAATGGATAATGAAATTTGATGGCTCAGTCAACGCTGACGAAGGGGGTGCCAGTATTGAGTTCGTAGTAGATAACGACTATCACCTTTACTTCTCCTCCAAGTTAGATTTCTTGTGCACCAATAACAGAGCCGAGTATGAAGCTTTGTTGATTGGACTCATTTTGTCAAGGCAACTGCAAATGGACAGACTAAGAATTTTCAAGGACTCGAATGTCATTGTCTCACAAATCAATGATGACTTTGATGTTATAGAACCAAAATTGGTGCCTTATAGAACGACGATACAAGCTCTAATAAAGAAGTTCTTGGAGTGTACTCTGTTTTACATCTTGAGGTTAAAAAATCACCAGGCAAATCTTTTAGCTAACCTCAGAAGTATAATTACTATGGAATGACACTCACAGTGCATTGATGTCATCTGAAAGAAATTCCCGGCCATTCTTGACCCGGTTCTCGAGAAAGAAGATATTCTTCCAATTGATTGGAGGCATCCCATCCTATAAAAGCTCAGACATCTGGTGTCACCTGATGGAATTCACATGAGGAAGCTGGCTAAATTTTTGGAAATAGCTGGCTAACTTTGTGGAAATCAACAAAGTTTTATATTTCAGAGCCTCGACCGGTGTCTTGTTGAGATATGTTAGCGAAGATGAAGCCCAAGAGATTCTCCTCGATGTTCATGAGATGACCTGTGGGATACAAGATTCCATCCCACTCGGCAGAAGACTACAAAGATATGGAGTTTATTGGCCCACCATGGCTCTTGATTCTGCCAAAGCCCAAAGGGATTGCGAGAACTATAAAAAATCAGCAGACATCATGGAAGCTTGCCCTGTGGATGTGCAGTATCAAGATTGGAGGGAGCCTTTCATCCTCTTCTTGTGAGATGGAGTTTTACCAGATAATGCCCTAGAGAGATATCGAATCCAAAGGAGAACAACTCGGTTCCAAATGCACGGATGACCTATTTCGAGTCAATTTCGACAGCCGATTTTTGAAGTACGTCTACCCTCAGGAAGCCAAGATTGTACTCCGAGAAGTTCATTCGGGTTCATAGGGTGCTCATCAGGGCAAGGCAAAGCTATTTGATCAACTAATGACCATCCATTGTTATTGACCTTCAATGAGAGATGATGCCTTTGATTACGTTCTCGATGTCAAGTTCAAGGTTATATTCCTTGGCATCCCCCTCAAGCTCTTCAGTCAGTTATAAGCCCCTGGCCCTTCCATAGTTGAGGGCTTGACCTAATTGGCCCCATTAATCCTCAGTGCAGAAGAGGGCATACTTGGATCCTCGTTGCTACTAATTATTTCACAAAATGGGTGGAGGCTATAGCACTACGAAGAGCAACCGGGGTACTTATTGCTCAGTTCATCAGACAGCATATTATCCTTAGATCTGGACCACCTCAGCGAATTATCACCGACAACGGCTCATCTTTCCTGAATCGGTCAATCCTACTACTACTTGCCGAAAGCCATGTTACTCACATCAAAGCCACTCGGTACTATCCTCAAGGGAATGGCCAAGCCGAGGCTACGAACAAGACACTTATCAAACTCCTGAGTAATATGACTTATGATTATCCAACTCATTGGAATGAGCATTTATTTAATGTTGTTTGGGCTTATCGGGTTTCAAAACACCGTTCACGTCAAGCTACTCCGTTTTCTTTGGTTTAGGGGACCGATGTGATACTCCTTGTCGAGTTGCAGGTCGCATCTGGCCCAGTTTTGCAAGCTGCTGAGATTGATTGGAACACTCACCACTTTGCCACCATTCGGATGCATGATCTAAACAGCTTGGACGAGAAGCGCCAGCAAGCCTTCACTCAAAATCTTCAGTACCATCAAGTAATTTCCAGAGCATATCAGAAGAAGGTGTCTCCTCGAGATTTCCAACCAAGTGATCTCGTTCTTAGAGCTTCATGGTATGACCATAGCAATACTATCAAGCCTAAGTTCCACCTCGATGGGACGTACCCTTCGAGGTTATTCAAGCTTATGCTTCTGGTTATTACAAAATTTTATCATTTGAAGACAATGTTCAAAAAGAACTTGTAAACGGAAAATGGTTGAATAAATATTATTATTAAAGCAAGTTCGACATTCCACATAGATGTAAAGTTTTTCATTTATTTCTCAGCAATAGTACAAATCTCTTTTGGGAGTAAGTTTCGAGTTACAAGGGACCCACTCAAATGGGCAATGGTATCTAGGTCATTCTTACTTTTCTCCTTCTCTTCTTCGCACGCGAGAGCCACTGCCTCGATATCTTGGATCTCTTGTTCTTTGGCCACAGAGCATTCCTCAATGACTCTACTTCTCTAAACTTCTCTCCTCGAGCCTCAGCGAACCTTGAGATCGTCTCATCTGCTTGCGCAATATTTAATTGGAGTTCATGCCTTCGCATGAGCTGGGAAAAATCTCCTTCGATCTCAGCAAGGCGAGATTTCAACCAATCTATCTTGAATCCTAGGTTTTCAACGCTAAGAACTTTGTCCTCCCAACCTTGGATCTTGTCACTGGTGAGGGATTAAAATTTTGCTTCCGATATGGAGTTCAACAGAGTACAAACTCTGTGTACCCCCCCGCTTCTTACCCACAAAGAAGGAACTAAGGTACTATCAGAGACATCTCCATAAGCATTGAAAATTATTTCCATCCATCTCACTAAATCCTCGGGGATGAAATATTCCTCGAACACCACGATTCGTTGGTTACAATGCTCGACCTTCTGCTTCTTCGATCTCGGGAGAACAATCGAGACAGAGGGAGTGTCCAAAATGGAAGAAGGAATAGCAACATCATCTTTGATATCAATTATCAATTGCGGCTTATCAGTTGCCTCTTGTTTCTCGGAGATCTCAACCTCTCGAGGACGCTTCAGGATGTTCATTGAAGACGATAGAGAAAGGTTCTCTTCGGGAGGCAAGACAATCGGAGCCTCAGTCTCTTCGACTGCTGGGGGGATGCCCGAGGTATTAGCAACATCATAATCAGAAGAATTAATGAGCTCTGTCGGGACTTGAAGGACATTTGTGATCGGGTCAGGAGAGACGATGGCGTCCACCACCACCAAGGTAGATGAGAGAATTGATAGATTGGGCAAGGCTCTAACATCGGCACCCCCTTGGAATTTATGCTTCTTTGACCAAGGGGATTGACTTCTTGGGACCAGACTCGGCTACTGGGGGCTCCTACATCGGGACTCCACTTTGACCCTCTGTGATTGCGGCCTCGGCATCACGCCCACCATCACCTCTCCTCCCCCCTGCCTCTTTCTCTTCACTAGCCATACCTTAAGAGTTGGTTTCAACATTGATGTCGACCCACTCTTCGTCCCAGCATCCATATCATCATGAGAGCTAGCCTTAGGATCGACATCATCAGTGAACTCAAGCTCTTTAGAATCCTCGGAGGAATTTGAAGATACATCAGGAAATTCTGCTTTGTCTTGAGCCATGATCCAGGTAGCGACCTCATCCACCTCTTTTTCTTCCTCTTCTGAAGTCTTAGTGGTAGATATGTTCTTAACCAGATCCTCGTCAGGCTTTTGCATTACTGCTTCCCCTCTCTCCTCAGCCTAATAAATGGCCAATTCAGCGACCATTTCGGCGAAGTCCATTTCGGAGATCTCAGGAAAAGTATGGGTGTCCGGCCTATGCTTAGCCCTCTTGACCTTTCAAAACCTCCTCAATGGGCTTCAGACCAAGCTTTATATGAGGTTCAAGCTCAAGGACAGCGGGGATCTCTGCCTTCTTCTTCTTTTCTGAAGGACCTAATCAAAGAAAGAAGATGGTGAATCTTGCAGAAAGGCTTATCAGTGAATTACCTGTGATTGGATGCTTATCTATTTTGGGAGAGGATGGGACAATTTCAATGCTTTTCTCAACAATACTCTTCCCCTGTCAATCAATGAAGCTATGTGTCAGTAGAATCTTACAAAAGTAAAGGGAAAGTATTAAAAGCTCATTAAAGTATCCAACTTACCTTTTTAGCCAGGGTCTTCTTCTTTTGGGAATTGGACGCCCGAAAAGGAAGGGAAACATTGGTAATCTTCTCCCGAGGTTCGGAAACACCAACCCCGGTATCTCCTGTTTCTTTGACCATGGCAGGATTGATGGAACGACAACCAGTCGAATCACATAATTGAGGAAGGAGAAACGAGGATTCGACCACGAGATACCTTTCGAGGGGCAGCACTACTTCAGTCGAGTCTCTCGATTCTCGATCAGCAGCTTTGTCTCGGACTCGGCCTCAGATTCTTTGAATCTGCATACTTCTTGCAGGAACTCTTGCCAATAAGTCAGCCACACACTGGATGCCCATCCTTCCCTAGTCTTGGGGACCACTGTCACAGCCGTCCAGGATTCGATGTGCTGGTATCCTTCTCCTATAAGGAAGCTCTTGCCAACAAACTTTGTGTTCGACCCTTTCTTCAAAGACAGTCTGGGCACCCTCTGATCCATGCCAAACTGGCACATCACTCGGTCAGGAATGTAATTCATATTGTTGAGGAAGTTGTCCTCGACCCTCCCAAGAACATAATTTTGGTGAAGGGTCACCAAGTAGGCCCGAGACTTCAGAGCCAGACTTGGCCACTCAGATAAAGACTTTATGATCTAACCCCGAGATTGGATAGAGACGATCTAATCCTATCCCGATAACGGGTAAGGACTTTATAATCTAATCACAAGACCCGATAGTGACCTTATGATCCTATCCCAAGGTCATGAGGTGACTTTATGATCCCACATCGACTTTGACACCGGATGATAACCTTATGGTTCCACACATATGCTAAATGGTTTGATTACTCTTAAAAAGGCATCACAGCGGCCTAACATACCCCGAGATGGACAATTCATCATCAGGCTGATAACCTCGACTCTACCCTTGCAACGAGGTTCACATTGTATGATTGTTACATTGGAAGCCCTCACATGCCAAAGGGTTGCCTAAGAAATGATAACACTACTCTAGCAATATAGACTTTGTCTTACACCACAAATTCTGAATAAAGGGAACTATTTTGGGGTTGATAATATCTCAAGTATGGGATTACTCGAGGTTACGAGTAACACTGTGCCACAACATCGAGTAGTTTCTAACCCGATGTTGTGAAGCATCATACTTGTGATCAAATCACAATTACTTAGCCGAAGGAATCATTCCCTAGGGAACCTCACTAGGGAGAACATCTCGAGTTTCTTAAGTCACTTGGATAATAGGACAAAAGGGGGGAAATATCGAGATACCTAAAGGAATGGCGGACTAGAGAGAGAAAGTTCCATCAAGCCCATGACGGTTGTTCGGAAATTGATCAGACACACATGGGCAACGTCGCATCAAGAGACTGAGCACAAGGCAGAGGTTGAGTGAACACTTGTATGAAGTGACAGGTGACAGTAAACTTATGGGCGATGACACGTGGAAACATCTTGTCGTGTCTAACCCTTGATGACTAACACTTGTCACTCTGGCCTTCTCCAAGAGTTTTGGCTATAAATTCCCTCACTCCCATTAGACAAGGGATGGACTTTTGAGACATTTTGGGATTCATTGAAAGCCCAGAACTTCTGACTCAAAAGCGACCTCTGTGTGTGTGCTCTCTCTTTGAAGACATTCCTTGGGATCCCTATTCCCTTACTTTGTTCTTTGACTTGTCTTCGGTGTATACAAAAACCTCGTATTGGAACGGCCATTGATGTGTCAATAATAATATTAACCACTCGCAATAGGACGAATCCTTGTAGATAGGGCTATTTTGAGGGTGTCGAACCTCAATGACTGAATGGGTTTAAAGATTGTTAAATTTACCAGATTAAATCTAATTACAATTAATTAGAAAAAGAAAAAGGAATTTAATTATTTATTCTAAAAATCAAGAAAACTAATCTAAAATCTAAAAATCAAGTTAACTAATTTAAAAA
>JAUPMG010140533.1:0-10878 GCA_031762675.1 Pachysandra terminalis
ATCAGGTATTGACACGTGTTCTTATGATTAAGTGTTAATCCTCATCTTATCTACCAATTTTTACGATCAACAGTACCCGATTAAGATAGAAGTCAATTTTGAGTTGATGTCTGATTTTAAATTGCTTCGTGAAAGAAAATAATTTGAATATATGCCAACTCATTGATTATCCAAATATAGTTTTGAATTTTGAACACATGGGTCCCACCATTTAATTTGTGAATGGGCACAAAACCAGAGCTCTACTCAGTTTTCCCTCAAAACCATCTTTTCCCAACGATCCAAATATCTAGCTTAGTCATCTTTACCACCATAAATCAAGCCAAATCGGATGTTATCTTTAAGGGTAATTGAGTAATTTTATATCAGCTACCTGGTTTCCAAATTATTAAAACACCCTATAATGAAGGTCAATGCGATAACTTTATTGATTATGAAGGTTGTAAACGAATCAGATCACGTATTTGATGCACACAAACTCGGATCTGGAACGAAGACCTCTATCAAATCAGAAAACATCACACGCCAATATGTGTGATTATTAGAACCATACACCGTACTGTCCACACCCAATCGATCAAATCTCAAGTATAAAAATTAGTAACAAAACCAAAAATATGTGTGATTATTAGAACCATACACCGTACTGTCCACACTCAATCGATCAAATCTCAAGTATAAAAATTAGTAACAAAACCAAATCTCAATAGAGTAAAAAGAAACGAAGAGAGAGAGAGAGGGAGAAAGATAAATTCTCTAGGTTATGGAACTCATGTATTATCCATGCCTTGGGAGGAAGACCGGGTCGAACCTAGCTAACAGGTCAACCGGGTTGACCCAACACAAATATCCAACAAATCAGAATAATGATCTAGATTACGGATGGCAATCACATAAGTAAAACGGATAATCCGCCTTGATCGATCCAATCCTAATGGGTCTGATTTCGTAAGTCATACATAGGATTACAAAGAAGTTTCGTATAAGCCAGACTCCTATAGTGGTGGGTTAGGAGAGCGTTTTGTTTGGTTCGAAAATGGTGGAAGATAAGCTAGAGCATGCACGTATGTACGCCATACATCCAGATGGTCCACACCCTCATCACTAAAAGACAAAACCATCCAGATGCGTGACATACATGTACACACACTCCAACTGATCTTCCACCACTTTGAGACTAGACAAAATGCTCTCGTGAGTTAGGGTTTGTCAAAACCTGCACTGTTGTCATCCTAATTAATCTAAAGATTAATTCTAACAACTCCATATATGGCACCTACAATGTGAAGGGTGATTGAGTAATTTTACACCATCTACACATTATAGAATTACTAAATACCCTCTAATGGAGTATGTGTAATGCTTTGCTGTTAGAAATTTAGTATGATGGTCTACATGATTCTAACTTGCTTTATAAAGCCCTTACATCCTCCACTCAATATATTCACACTTAGTCACTACCAGCTAGATGGCCGATTCATCACCGCTTCTCTGCCAATCCAACTCGGCCGGATCAAAACACCTCCTCCCTTCCTTAGACGAGACGATCGAGAGGTGTATAGGCAGCTTTGGATGGTCCCAATTCCTTCAAGCCTTCCTTGTTTCCTTCGCTTGGGTCTTCGATGCACAACAAACCTTCATCAGCGTCTTCACCGATTCCCACCCCAAATGGCACTGTACGCATCCGAGTGACGAGTCATGCAAGTCGTCTTCCACTTCCACCATGTGTGGACTACCCAGGAACGTATGGACCTGGGACAGACCCGTACAAACCTCAATAGTCTCAGAATGGGACCTCGAATGTTCTGGCCCGATTATCTCGGGCTTACCCGCTTCATCCTTCTTCATGGGTTGTCTACTGGGTGGACTCGTTCTCGCCACACTCGCTGACTCGTCACTAGGTCGCAAAAACATGCTCTTACTCTCATGTCTCATCATGTCCTTAACGGGTTCACTAACAGCTTTCTCTCCAAACATATGGATCTATTCGGTGTTGAGATTCATCTCCGGCTTTGGCCGAGCGACGATCGGAACCTGCGCTCTCGTTTTATCTACAGAACTCATCGGAAAACGGTGGCGAGGTGAAGTGGGTATCATCGGATTCTTCTGTTTTACACTTGGGTTTTTATCCTTACCCGCCATTGCTTACATAAACAAAGCTTCTTCATGGAGAACTCTTTATCTTTGGACTTCGATTCCTGCAACTCTTTACTGCATACTAGTTCACGTACTAGTTCGTGAATCCCCTCGGTGGCTATTAGTTCAAGGACGTACAGAAGAAGCGATCCAAACGTTAAAAAGCTTAAGCTGTAGCTTCGTTTCCTCTGTATGGAATCCATCGATCGAACAAGAAATATGGAACTATTGTTATGTGGAGACTAATGCTACTGAGGCAACCGGGTATTTATCATACTTTCGTGATTGTTCTTTGTAACATTATTTTGGGCTTTGGAGAATTGCAGAACTGGAGCCCTGAATCGTCTGGACCCCAATGGCTAAAACATCAGTTGGTCATCGGAAGGATCTGTTAAGTGGTTTCGTGAGAGTGATCACGAGATCATTATGGACACATGGCGAACATCGTTGCAGGGACCAGTCGACGTTCCGGCCATCTGGGTTCAGAAGATACAGCCATCTTGACGTAAATCTGTCTGTGTGCTTGATTTCTTCTTCATGGTTTGATCTTTCTTTTTTTAGCAGGAACGTGGATTTATTCTCGGCGATCAAGATATTGTTAGGGAAAACATGGGCTGTTCGACGGTTATCAACGGTGATGATCATCGGTTTTGGCGTCGGAATGGTTTATTATGGAATGCCATTAGGGGTTGGGAACTTGGATTTCGATCTCTACTTGAGTGTAACGTTTAACGCCTTATCGGAGCTTCCTGCATCGTTGATCACGTTCTTCCTTATAGGAAGATTGAACAGACGAAGCTGTGTGCTTATGTTTACTGTTCTAAGTGGGGTTTGTAGTGTGATGTGTGTGGTGATCGATGGCAATCAACAGAGAGGATTGCAGATAGGGATGGAGTTGGTTTCCTTCTTTAGTGCTTGTACTGGGTTTAATGTGTTGTTGATTTACACGTTGGAGTTGTTTCCGACGTGTGTGAGGAACTCGGGGTTGTCGATGGTGAGACAGGCGTTGGTGTTCGGAGGCGTGTTTAGTCCGGTGTTAATTGCCGCCGGGAGGTTTTGGTCATATGGGGTGTTTGGGTTGGTGATTGGGTGTTGTGGGTTGTTTGTGGTTTGTTTGCCGGAGACAAAAGGAGGGAGTCTTTGTGACACCATGGATGAGCAAGAGCAAGAGGAGAAGAAGGAGATCAGAGCATGTGATGGTGACGTGCTTTTCTGACGAAACTTTTAACTGTTTGCTGTCTTGCCAAGTTTAAGTGTATCAATCAATCATCTCCAAGCTGTATGTAATATGGCAATACATGATGTGTTGTCTTCTAGTTGGAAAAATTACTTGGTTCAGAATTATTTTTACGAGCCAAACCTGAGCTTAAAATATTTTAACAAGCTTGAGTGAAACTTAAGCTCAAAATTTTTTAACGAGATTGAGCATTTTTTTTTTATAATCAGGGTGTTCGGGCCAGATTGCACGCACTACGCGACTAATCCCTAAGACTGTGAAGTTAACAACTGGATAAATCTTCTAGTGACCCCAAGTGAAACGATTCCTATAGAATCGAATCTCAAAACTGATAAGCATTGCTGAGGGTTTATAAACCCAAATCGAACTGAACAAAGCTCGACTCGTTTAAAGCCCTAGTTATGTCTAATGGCAAGTAGCATTTAGTCAAAACTTTGTTGATGGACCAGATTCTCTATGGTGTACACCACAGGGATCTCCTATGAGTAGAAACAGTCCAAGGGGAAAAATGGTAGTTTTGTCCTTCGGATGCATATCCCGAGGTGCGAAAATACCATTTCACCCTGGAACTGTCTCTACACCACAGGAGATCCCCTGTGGTGTACACCAGAGAGATTCCACACCCCTTGTTGATTGGGTCATTAGAGAATTACTTGTAACCAATGATCTTTTTGAAAGCTTTGTTCCGTAGGACTGTCAACGAGCCGATCTCTTACTTGATTTGTGTTCGGGCTCGGTAAGAATGAACTTAACACACGAGCTTAATAATTAGGTTCATGAGTCGAGCCCGAGATTGAGAAAGCTCGTCGCCTCAACGAGCCTCAGAGGTGTCCGATTTGAAGCTCCACCTATTAATTTTATTGTAAAACATATTTATATCTTCATCTTATTTATAAAAGTAAGCTGAAAGGTTTTTTGGTTTGCCTCGCCATCTTTAGTGAGATGTGGCCATTTTTGCCACATGCATGGAATAATGATCAGAGTTTTTTTAGATTAATTAGCCAGGTTGATAATATTTTAACCAATGCAATTTTGAGTATGTGTATTATGATTTATCACGCGCGTATCAATAGCCATTCAATTTTTTAAGGTAATTTAAGAAAGACTAGTTTTAGATAAACATTCCATACAATGTGACAAATGTTTTTAGGATTGAAGCTTAACATGTGACCTAGAGTTGATTGAGAGGATCTAAAATCGTCTTTTACAAAACTCTATTGTAGAAATGTGGGCGCAACATGTGTCTGCTTCTATGCTTTCACGCCCATCACTAACACACAGACCTAATTCCATGTGTTAGTGAATAGAGGTTCCGTTAAGTCTTTTACTAACTAAATTATTAGTAATATTAAATCATCTATTTACTAATTGGTTGGGCTATTATAAACAAGACTAATCGGATCATTTTTAGGGTTTAGGATTTGGGATTTCAGGTTTAAGGTTTAGGGTTTAATATATTAATGATGTTATATTATATCTTAATTTAAAATTAAAATTTTAAAAGAATAATTAATCAATTAATTAAAAAATAAATCCTAAACCTTAAAAACCCTAAAACTCTAAACCCTAAAAACCCTCAACCCCAAGCCCTAACCCCTAAAATGATACGATTAGTCCGGTTCATAATAGCCCAACCGATTAGTAAATAGACTATTTAATATTACTAATAATTTAGTTAATAAAAGAGTTAACGGAATCGCAATTCACTAACGCACGGAATTAGGTCCGTGCGTTGTGAAGGGTGTGAAAGCATAGAAGCAGACACGTATTGGGCCTGCGTTTCTGCAATAGCGTTTTGTAATAGACAATTTCAATTCGATTGAGAGTACCCGTGAAGAAGTAAGCCATGATTCTCCAAATAAGCTTCCATATTGGATGACTTAGTTGAGATTTGAACTTTCCTTCTCTAAATTGAGAAGGATTAGATAAGAGATTAGGAGCAGTTTTTCTCTATAACAATAATATATAACTTTTTTAATTTTTCTCTTAAACTTTGCTTATCTAACTTGGGAAGGATTAGATAAGAGATTAGGGGCAATTTATCTCTAGCTATATTAAAAATAAATATTTTTTAAAATTTTTCACTTAATTAAACTTTGCTTCTCTAAATTGGGAAGGATTAGATAAGAATGATGAACAAGATTAGTAGATGTTCCTCTCTCTAAAATAACCTTCAAAACTTTTAGAAAGAGATTACCTAGTGGATGGTGGAGACCAGCTAGCATCATACAGACCAGTGTGGAGTTGGTGCAAAGTTAGTGACTAATTACAGATATTATTGTTTATTATGATCAGGCTGGGCTCTGAGAGGAAGAAACCAATTCATGTCTAACCACCACAGACAAGGATAGAGTTTACACTTTACAATGATTCACAGATGAGAATTTCCTCCAGATGAAATCAATATCAAATCACATCTTATTCCCTGTTAATAGTTAACCATTCTAATCTTGCTTTTCTAAAAAAAATCTCAAATCAATCTAAATATAAACATTTTCTTTTAAAACATCAATAATTATCCCTAAATAATTCTGCATCATCTTCGCAAACTGTTTGGGTCACTATTGACAGTTGGATTTTCAAGTATTTTACGTGCGCAACGCAGTACTAAGATTTTTCAACCTATGGGACTGAATTCTCCGTCGATTCTCTCTTCAATGAATCAACAAAAAAACATCCATTATTTAATAATCATGGACTTTTTTTTTGTAAAGTTTAAAACATAATACTTATTTTGTAAAATATTTAATTTTAAGTGATATTTAAGGTGAATGGACCAAATGCCCCTTCAATTTTTGATTTCCAGGGGTGGTGGCTTCAAATGAAATCAATATTTTAAAGGGCATTTGGGTCCAAACACCTTAAAATATCACTCAAAATTAAATATCTTACAAAATAAGCACTATATTTTAAATTTACTAAAGAGATCCTTGATTATTAAATAATTACATATGGAGGCCACCAAACGTTAAATTTTCCTTGTTTTATTTACCCCTCTCACTTAGGGCTGTAAATGAGCCGAGCCGAACCGAGTTTTGCCCAGTTCGGCTTGGGCTCATAAAATCAGGATAAAGCTCGGGATCAAAAAAAATTTCAGGCTCAGGCTCGGCTCAGGCTCGCTAATTGTTATAAGGCTCAAGTTCGGCTCGCAAAAGCTCGGCTCAGCTCACGACAGTTCAGCTCGTGAAAAGCTGAATCCTGGCTCGAATAGTTTTTTCCTACTTTGTTTATCTGTCTTTTATCTTTGAGCTTTGAAGCAAGAATAAAAACCCAAAGGCTGGTTCGTGATAGCTAGACTAGTGAAAACAGAAGATGGTGGTTCAGATCGCCTTAGAACAGCCATGGAGTGGACGGTAGAGACCTTGTTTTAGCCGTTTTTTACAAACCGTAACGTTTTCTAAGATGGAAAAAGATCATGACGGAGAGATTATTTAGATTACCTGAGCAGTGAGAGCTATAACAAGATGAGAAGAGCAAAACCTACAAAAACAGAAAAAAAGAACGAGGAAGAAGGGGAATCAAGAAAAAAAAAGTAAGAAGAAGAAAAAAGAAAGGGAGAACGTTTCCTCTTTTTTGCATGATTTCTGGTCAAATCCTTGATTTTTTGGATTTTTGTCCTTTGTGTTTTGTGGAGGTCTTTGTGGGTTATAGGTTGGTTGGGGTGGCGGATCGTCTGTTAGAAACTCTCCTGTTAGCACCCTGCTAACCTTCTAAAACATCAACATCTGTCCTATGGCCCTCACAGGACAGTGACGGACGATCTTTTCTTTTGAAGGCGATAAAGCTTTTAAAAACATAATTTAAATAATTTATAAATTACAAGTGGTTCCCACAACTTTAAACTTATTTTTATTGTGAACATGGTTTCAAGTAGAGCTGGCCATGTCTGACCCAATCCATCAACCCGACTCAACCCAATACGACTAAACGGGTTATGGTTGACGCGTTTATTAAATAGGTTGGATTAGGGTTTAGGTTTTGTCGACCCGTTGGTAAACGGGTCAAACCCAACGCAACCTGTCTAACCCGTTTGATGTGCTTTTTTTTTTTTTTTAATTTCCCCTTTAATTTAGTATTTTATTATTTTTATATTTCATAAGTTAAAATATATTTTTAATGTTTAATAGATTTTTACAATATTTATTAAAAATATAATGTTAAATAGGTGAAGTGAATATTTTATTATTTTATTAATATAAAATAAAATTAACTTTTTAGTTATTTAAATTTTAAACGGGTTGGCGGGTTCAACCCGTTTATTGGCGAGTTGGTTACGGGTCCATGTTTTCCAAACCCGTTAGTAAACGGGTTGAACCCAATCCAATCCATCCCGTTTAATCCCCAATCCGTTTACAACCCAACCCAACCCATTGCCACCTCTAGTTTCAAGGATCGGTCTGGATCGGGATCGACCAGAATCGGTCCAATCCCAAGCCACGATACAACTATTGTATCAAGTGGCATTGGATCAGACCAATCCAACCGATACCAATACATATCGATCAATCCAGTCCGATACAAACTTTTTTTCAATTGGCTTTGGATCGGACTGATCCAACCGATACTGATATGGATCGGCCAATCCGGACCGATCCAATGACTGGATCGGACCTATCCAATTTTTTTTTTCAAAAGACGATCCAAAAGTTGGATCGGACTCGGATCGGCGATTCGGATCGGGATTGGCCCGAACCGGTCTGATCTAGGATACCGAGAATAAAAACCTTGATTGTAAAAGTTGAGAGAGGGGAGAGACGGAGACGGATCAGAAGCGAGAGAACATGGACCCGTAACCAACTCGCCAACCCGTTTAAAATTTAAATAATTAATTAATTTAAAATTAATAACATAATAAATCATTCACCATCTATTTAACATTATATTTTTAATAAATATTATAAAAAATTTATTTAACATTAAAAATATATTTTAAGCTATGAAATATAAAAATAGTAAAATACTAAATTAAAGAAGAAAAAAACTATATTAAGGTCAACACGAGTTAGGCGGGTTGGGTCGAGTTCAGTTGACAAAACCTATACTCCGAATCCAACCTTGTTAATAAACGGGTCAAACGGATCAACCCTAACCCATTTAGTCGGATCAGATTGGGTTGGCGGGTTGGGTCAGACATTGCCAACTCTACTTGAAACCATGTTCACAATGAAAATAAGTTTAACGTTGTAGGAGCCAGCTGTAATTTAAAAAAAAATTAGATTATGTTTTGAAAAGCTTTAACGCTTTCAAACATAGAGAACGTCCATCACTGTCCGTCCATTGGGGGCCACAGGACAATGTTGATCTTTTAGAAGGTTAGCAGGGTTCTAACAGGGGAGCTTCTAACAGAGGATTCAGCCCCGTTGGTTGGAGAGAGAGGATGGAATGGGAGACAGGTGGGTTTTTGTCCTTTGTGTTTTGTGGAGGTCTTTGTGGGTTATATTGTTAGCAAAACATGAAACGTCAAAAAAATGAACAGGAAAAATATGGGTATAATACAATTTTAATTTTAAAAAACGTAGTTGTAAAAATAGTCAAATAAATAGAAACGTAAAAAATACGTTTAATAAATAATTTGTGTTTAATACTTATCTTGTTCAAAAAAACGGGTTCAAATATATATTTTTATATATATAAGTATTAATAACTAAGCAATATGTTTTTTTTTTTTTTGTGTTGGAACTTGTTATAAAACCCTTTAACATAAAAATAAAGTTGTCGGCCAGCACGCATATGTCATTGGAACTTCCAACGGACAATTTTTTTTTTTGGTCAACTTTAAACAATGACCTTTCTAATTACATTTTGTTTTGAAAAAAACGTAAAAAACGGGTTTTAAACGTTATCTCAAAAAATATGCATTTTTTTTGCTTATATGCCTTCGTTTTAAACGTTCAGGCAATTAAACGCATTTTTTTCCAAAAAAACGGCGTTTTGCTAACAATAGTGGGTTATAGGTTGGTTGGAGAGAGAGGATGGGATGGGAGCAGGTGGCTTGACAACTTTACATGAGAAATAGAGAGAGTGGGACAGAATTTATATACTATATATAAAACCGAGCTGAGCTTGACCCAGCCAAGCCTTTCTACGCTCGGCTTAGGCTCATTAAAATAATGAGTCTCTTCTTGGACTCGAGCTCGGCTCACGAGCCTAAATATTGTGCTCAAACTCGGCTCGTTTACACCCTTACTCACTCACTAAATCACTTCTTTTCTATAATCTATATTCTCTCCTAAAACGAAGCATCTCACTTTGATACTTGTTAAAACTTCTAACCTTATTCTAATCAAATCACATCCTATTAATAATTAACCAAGCTAATCTTGCTTTTAGAAAATCTCTCAAATCAATTTTAATCTAAACATTTTCTTTTAAAACTCCAATAGTTATCCCTAAATAATTTTGTATCATTTTTACATATAAAAAATATTCCTCACCCCCAATTTTAAAATTTGACCAATTTATAGTCATTTTGAAGGATTTTGCATGCAAACATCAAATCCTCAGTTTGAATTTTTTTTTAAACCTTTAGAAATCATAAATTTGACCCAAAATTGTACCAAGGGTAAAATAATTATTTTTACACAATTTCGAATCTATGCAATATTATACTTGTTGAAAAGCATTTTTGTCTAGAGTTCATATTTAAGATCAAAGATGGGTTTTGGAAGAAAAAATAAAGCAAGTAGGGTCTACCAAGGATATTTTGATAATTTCACAACTTTTTATGATTTCAAGGAGAATTCCAACTCAAAGGGATTTATTTGATTATGGAATAGAGACGATCAAAGATGGAAACGATACCAAGCTCAAGCCTCCAAGAGCTGTAAATATCAAAGAACAATTCTCGTACAAAATGGGATGTATACACTAAGCATATGAATATACAAATCATGAATTCTACTAAACAATTTAAACAACAATCTAATAGGTCGGAATAGTCATTCACCCCATATTCCCGATTGGTTGTATCACTATTGAGCAAGCATCCAGATAACCTGGAAAAAAAATGAAACAACGAGCTTGAGCCAAAAGCTTCGTGAGTGAACTCACAATGCAGAGGTATTTACACAGAAACACAGATCATCCATCTAAATAGAAATGATATAATTGAAATAATAAAAGAAAATAAAAATTTAGAATTTTAAGATCTAATAGATATATTCACAATCACCCAACAATGCATCTCTCCCAAATTCACCTTGATAGCCTCCAATGCTTGAAAGTCCACTCACCTACTCAACTACTATACGATGCAATAAGCCCAATGAATATGATACATGTGAAAATATAAGTATTTCTTCACAATGAAAACTGATAAGTGTGTAATACTTGGACTTTTAGACTTATTATTCATGTTTGTTAGTTTTAGAGATGTGCTTATGTGAATGAATTAATGTATTTATACTGTTTTGAAGGTCTGATGATGATGAGGAGAATATGGACTAAAAATAAGCCACTAAAGCCTCAATTGGATCAAGCTTCAAGGATCTAAAGAGGAGATGATC
>JAUPMG010140554.1:0-11267 GCA_031762675.1 Pachysandra terminalis
ATTTTATTATTTCTTTCTAAATTTAATCCTAACTACTTATCTAATCCATATCCTAATCTTAATCTTAATCTAATCCTTAATCTAATCTTCTAGAATTAATCCTAATCTGATCACATATTTATTATTATTATTTTTATTTGAAACCCAATTAAAAATAAATACCAAAAATACCCCTCTTACCACCAATCTCAAATTCAACCAAATTACAATTATTCAACAAGTTCTATATGAGAAGATCAAATCCGAAATCGAATTATTTTTCTGATGTCCAGAGTTACGAATTCGACCCTAAACAGCTCAGCGGCAAAATGGTAATTTTTTTATATGATCTCGAAACTAGGGGAATGCATTTTCAGCCGAGAATTCATCTATACAGTCAAAAATGGAATTTGGGGAGCGACAAAACACATGAGATCCACTGAGGGTATTTTGGTAATTTCATGAATTTTGGGGATTTCAATGAGAATTTTGGTTCAATTGATTCAAGATTAGGAGTTGAGATGAGAGATGAAAAATGTGCCAAGCTCATGCCTCCAGAAGCTGCAAAGATCAAAAAGCATTTTTTTCGTGCAAATTGGGGTGTCTACACCTTTGAACTAGACTTTAGTGAGAAAAGTGTGTTCTTTGAAATACTTTTAAGTAAAGTGTACATGTTAGTCACACAAATCCATAACTGTCATTCGAAGATGACGTATAGAGAAAGGAAATAACATGTCTTCGAAGTACTCCTTTTTTACGGTACTTCGAAGTCAGTAAAGTCATCATCCGGAAGTGGTCCCTAGGGATGAGTGTAAAGTGTACTCGGGAGTTCCTTAAATAAAGATTCCCTTGAAGTCAACCGAATGCAAGAGTGTCACGACCCAACCAGAAATTCCCATTTTCTGAGATTTATGATTTGTTCTGCAACCTTCATCCCTTATTTTTATGGGAGTGGATAATAGAAATCAAAACGTAAGAGGAAGTTCTAATAATGTTCTAGTAAGAAATAAGTAACTAATATTATATCATTTGAATCTGAAAAATTCTAAGAAAAGAATGTCTAACACTAGATTAAAGTTAACATGTTATCAGAGTGCTATACCCAACCCGGTCTCTCATCGACTAAGCTCTACGAACTGAAAGGTCTACCTAGACCTCAAACTCCTCAGCAACTGCCACGACTAATGAGCCTGAAATGTTGGTTGCTAAAAAGCATGAGCTACACGAGCCAATAAGTACATAAATTCAGGAATATATAAGGTATAATCATTTTAGTCTATACATTTACAATATTCCAAGTTCAAGAAATAAAGAAAGCGTAATAATGCAAGAAACTAACTCTTAACAAAAAAATTAATGATATTTGGTAGCTGAATCATGTCAGATAAATGTTTCTGTCAGTGACGGATGAGTCACAAATAGTAGTGATGAATATGGGTACATGACTACAAATTTCAAAGTCCATTGATCCATCCTTCATATAAACTTCACTTGATGTTGGAACCTTGGCCATGGTTAATACTTCTTGGTTCTTTGTTGGTACTTGTAGTTTTGCATTTGTAGTTCTGTATTGTTAGCCATTTCATTCATACTTGCTTTAGTGAGAAATATGTCATGTACATATAGAAAATAATGACATACATTTCTAAGAAATCTTTAGAACACTTCCCCGTGAAGGAGGTTGCCTTCAGACAATAGGGATTAAATATTGAAAGATGCTGTTGTCCGAATTTACGACCCACTATGCATGGTTCTTGTTGAGATCATCATCTAGATTAGAATGGTGGGCTTCAAAAAATGGACTTGATCGCTAAGATTTCATACTAACATCTCCAGGAATGTTTCAGCTAATACAATCAGGCAATGTCTACTTTGAAAAATTGGCGTTTCTATTGTATTAGTCCTAGTCATCTTAAAAACTAAGTTCCGGTGATGTTGTTGGCCTCATTTGCGAGGACAGCAGGTTTATAGATTCAAATACCTTTAGACCTGTTGGCATAATCCTAACATGCATTACTGGGATTTGTAAGTTGCATTGCCATAAAACCATTGTTTGAAATATTAATGCTGTTGCATTATTTTTTCTTAGTATTAGGACATCAGATGGCCATGCAGAGGCTGCTGTAGTTTTGGTGACTTGTATATGAAACCAGCTCCCTTTGTGAAACTGGAAGAGCTTATGTGGCTTCTGATCCTACCAGCCCAGCAGCAGACAGAAGGCCTTGTCAATTAAACTTGCGGAATTGGGATGTCTAACAGCAATAAATCATATCTTTTGGAAGTATTGCCGAGTCCCAGACTGAGTCAGTCTTGATATTGAAAGAACTCTAGTATGCTTCACAGTTTAGCTGAACTGAAGAGAAAATTTGAGCATCACAAGCAGATGGTGAGGTGGAACTTTGTTGCGGAAAAAGATTCAGCTATCACCTTTCATGCATGTCAAGATCTTTTGAAGTTCGATTATACCCTCAGTTGTATTGGCTGCTCTTGCTATCTGGGTATTTGCCATGCTGTACAATGAGTGTTCTACTTCAGGGGTAATCAGTCCAAGTAAGTTTGTCTTTTGTATCCTTGATATGTAAATTCTCTTTGATTGAGTGGCATCCCCTGAAAATTTTCTGATGTGCATATGTTGTAATGGCAGTCCAAATAAGCACAATTCAAACCTGATACAAACATTGCTTCTAATAGAGGGGAGCGTGGCGATCCACTTTTCGGTAAAGATGGATTACGATTTTGTTAGAACTATGTCTCGGAGTTGTTTTGGGACACTGGAAATATATTTTAGGTATTTGTTTTGGGGTTAGTTTTAAGGGTTTTAATAACTTTCAGTGAGTTAGGAACGAATCTCATGTTGTTGGATTTTGTAAAGGTTGACAAATACATCAATAAATATTGCAGCTTTATTCTTTTACATTTTTATTATTTGTTTTTGATTTAGTATAAATCCAAACCATACCTGTGTCCACTTTTTATATCTTATATTATGTATTAATATATTATATTATATATAATTGTAATCAACTACAATATTAATGCATTTGTATTAATCCCAATTTTTTTGTGAGTCGAGCCTGAGCCCAAAATTTTTTAGCAATGCTGAGGCGAACCTCAGCCGGGCTCAAGGTTTACGAGCCCACACTGAGATGGGCAAAGCGCGGCTCGTTTGTGATCTCTAAGGAATACACTTATTAGGTCGTAAATGAGTTGACCTTGATGAGCCTTTTGCAAATTTTATGGGTCTTGGTAATGCCCAAGGCCCTATATAAATCGAGTTTAATCTTGGTCTAATATTTGTTTATTGGGTTCTAATTGGGCCCAGATTAGTCCATTCAAATATGGTTGCAAAGGATTACTTGATAAATAATTGATGCTTCTTTCTTCAATAAAGTGATACCATTAATTTATTTGTTTCTTGATAAAATGAAGAGTTTTAACAAGTTTAAAACATTAGCTTACTATTTTGCATTTTGTTAGTACATATAATGTGTATCAATATATAATGGGTATGGGACCTGAGCCCAGTCCTTAAAAATTTAAGCCTACTGTTGGTGAGAGGCTGACTAATGGGTCATAAGTCCAATTTTAGCAACCGGACTAGAAAATAGCTTTCTTGGAAACTTGTATCTCTACTTTTGACCAAAAAAAAGTTGTTTCTGTAGTGTTAACACTTACAAAACATGACAGCTATAACACAAGATATGGCATCTACCCGTCTTGCATGCAATTTGAACCCCAATGCCCATGACACTCTCTTATCTGTATCTGCAACTACTAGACAATCTCGCTCTCTCCAGGATGATTCCTCGTGTCTCATCATGAACCGTAATTTGACTTGATTGTAATATTTCAGTACTGGGAAAGGAAACTTCACCGTCCTTTCCTCTCAATATCATCACATTTGTACTTGTGTTTGCCTGTGCTATTATCCCATAAAAGAAGCTGCAATGGCCATTTGATTTTCTTAAAAACTTGTTTGATCCAACCTTCCACATTGATGTTGTTGAGAGAGAGAGAAATGTCGCTTCCCAATTTCAGCTCCCACAGAGACCTTCATAACTGTGCTAATGATCTACTTCAATCGCAGATCACTGGACAAGCACCGATGCACCATAGAAACCAGAAATGGGTTAACCAAATCTCTGAAGGATCTATAAGAATGTTGGACATGTGTGGAACCACTAGAGATGTTCTGTTCCTAGTAAAAGAACATGTGCATGACCTCCAATCCGCTCTTCGCGGCCCAAATCTACAAAACAAATGTGATTTCTCTAGGAAGAAGAAGATGAAAAGGGAGATGTTCAAATCTCGGAGCATTGAAAGGAATGAAGATGATCGCCAGATATATTAGTAGGCCCTCAGATCTCTCTCACATAGACCACCGATACCTTATAGTAGTAATGGATGTTCTAAACGAAGTGAGACTCACAACCATCTCTATCTTGGAGTCTTATCTTGTCACTCCTTGCCGTATCAACAACGTCGAATCAAAAATCAACTGGGAGATCCTTCATATTGAACTTTATGCGGTCGAGCCGAGTAGTAGCCAGTGCATCAGAAGAGAATGGTCTGACTGAGATGATCAGGAAGAGAGCAGACGCAGCTCAATGTTCTTCTGTCAGTGGCCACACTAGTTTGTCCAAGAAACCGAATAAAGGATTGGAGGACTTGGAGATGGCCATTGAAGATGTTGAAATTGAGTTGGAGTGTATGTTCAGGCATTTGATCCAAACTAGAGTCTCACTTCTCGACATACTCAACAGCTAAGTGATGAGGAGAGGAAGATGGATTCCATCTCCTCTCACTGACTTGCATCACTTAACAGCACAAAGAAGAGCTTGGGCAAGGGTAGGTGGCCCATAGGACTGGGCCGGGCTGAAATTTAAGGCCCGATTGTTTTTTGGGCCGGGCTTGGATTAATGCTGGTTAGATTGGTCCAGCCTGACCTATGTATTACAGTAACTACTATTTTTCTATATTGCATACATATAAATATTATATTATCAATACAACTGTCTTAACTTTCATCATATAATCATTTCATTTTATAAATTAATACACTATAAATCTCAAAACTTTTAGCTTTTTTACAGGTATTTATGAAATATCTTTGTAATTTATAATTTTTTTAATTTTAAAAAGTAAACCATTTGAATTTGTAGGGCCGGGCCTGGCTAGGGCCAACATAAGTAATATTATATTGGTGTGCAAGCCTGCCCGAGTCCGCCCCGTTGCCACCGCTAAAATAAAGTAGAGAGAGACCACTGTCAAGAAACTGGCATATCATCATCATAGCCATGCTTTTTAATTTCTCAAGTTATTCAATAGCCACAGCAACCAAAATATGATCAATATGAAGAAGTGGGAGGCATTACAAATCCTAAGATTGGATTGGGAGTACATTTGGGTGGCTCAATTCAAACTAGTCTGTAAATTTTGACTGAAAGCTAATCTGAGAGGAATATCCAGTTTTTGTGGGTACTTCTAACTCTCTTGCTGTAGGGTATATACCAACATTGAGTATAAGCTTACTAATTGCTTAACACACAAAACTAGAGCAAAGATGTTTGAAATACATAGAATCAATAGTATGAGCTTACTTAACACACACAAGTTGCACAAAGATATCTGAATACATGCAACATTCCTGACACAAGCATAACAGAGTACTTACTCAAATGACTTCTGCTTCTCTCCTGGTCTTTATTCTTTGAAAAGGGATTCAAAACAAGTCTCTGCGTTGGGACCAGCCCATTGTAATTCATCCCACCAGCCTCTGCTTCTGAAATACAGAGGAAGTGATTGGCCATGGATGAAAAGTGGTTGCTTCTTCAACTTTGGACACTTGAACTCAACGATATAGCACAAAGAATTACAATTTACTACTGCTCCCTCACAAATGTACTCCAGCTCTGGCAATTCCTGTAAACTCAAACTCTTCAACTTTGGGAGCGTGATTTCAGTTGCATTCCTGCCAGCTTCAACCCTTCCTTCTCTCGAAAACATTTCCTTCATTACCTTGCATCTCCAGATTAGAACCTCTTCAAGATTTTGAAGCTGCAGCAGCATTTCCATCGAGAATAGAAAGATCAAATTGTCGCACCAACGAATATCTAATATCTTCAGACTATGAAATGCCCCGGGAGGAACGGTCCACTGGCATATAGCCATCAAGTTGCAAAGGTCAAAGAGCTCCAGTCTCTCTAAACTGGGTAAGGTGGCCTCTTCAGCTATCACGAACTCCATCCCGTAGCATTTTGCAATACGCAACTCTCTCAACTCCCTCCGGTTTGACGAGCTCAAAAACTCCGAAGAACTGACTATATTGTGGCATTCTTGGATAGAAATACCTGCCATGTTGTCAGGTAATTCAAGTGAATTCTTGAGGCCTATGGGAATGTGGCCTTCAATTTCAACAATATACTTCTTGTTAAGTAATGGCTGGTTTTTCAATGACCCAATCATGAAGTAAAATCTTTCTAATCCTCTCCAATGCCCAGACCTAATATAGGTATTGAAACTGGTCAAGTCTAGAAAAGAAAGATCAATATTAGCCAGTTGTGTTGAGCGAATGATTTCATCAATGGCAGCTCCACCGATATTCGACACATCTGTTGACCATCTCCATGCACTTCCAAACATGGATAATTTCTCAAGAAGGGGCAGTTTAGGTATGACCCCAGATGGAAAAGACTGCAAATTCATGGTGTTAGAGAGGTTAAGTTGTTCGAGCTTCACCAGTGAATCCATTCCTTCTGGCAGTTCTTCAATAGCAGTGTCAGAAAGATCTAACACCCTTAAATTCTTGGACTTTGCTAGCGAAGGAACCTTCTTCAATCTCTTGCAAGACCTTAATACAGCGATCGGAGATTCTCTAAGTCAGCAACCGACTCTGGTAGCAACACGATCTTAGTATTGGATAGGTTGAGAACTTTAAGCTTGTGCAGGTGTTTAAAGAACGAGTTCCCAATGCTCTTCAATTGTAAGTTGGAATCTAGTAACAAGGTAGAGAGTTTGGGACACATTGGCTGATTTGGAAGAAGTTCAATATTATTCGTCGTTAGTGAGACTCTTTCGATGTCTTCCATCCATTCCTCCTCTTTTGGAGATTCAGTCAATCCTAATGCAGCTTTCACCGTGAACCGGGGTCTCACTCTTGTGATGTCTATGGCCATATCCCTTACCAAATCATGCATCTTAACCCATTTTTCATCATCAGAACCAAAAGCACTTTCTAACAGGCAGACATCTTTGAGTTCATTCAATATAGCTTGCCCCTTATCGATTGCAGATTCTCTAGTGCCAACTTCATCTATTAACCCTTCTGAAATCCAATATTCTATTAGCTCCTCGACCGATATTAGAAGACCTTCAGGGTATAATGTACAATACAAGAAACAAGCTCTGATATTTTCATTTCTCAAGCAATTATAGCTGAACCTTAGATGTGCAAAGATTCCATGCTCAATCCCATTTATATCTGTTGTTGAGCCTTTCAGTTCATTCAGTGCATTCCTCCACACCCTAACATCACTCACTTGCCTCAAGGCACGTCCAACTGTAACGACCGCGAGTGGCAAACCATCACATTCTTTAGCCACAAGTTTCGCTATGGGTTGTAGGTCCGAGGAAAGCACCACATCACCGGCTTTACTCCTAAACAGGTCCCATGCTTCTTCATTAGAGAGCACATCTACCTTAATATCCTTTTGTGTCTCCATGCATCGACATACTCCCAGTGACCTTGTACTCAAAACAATCTTGCAGCCATTTTCTTCATTAGGATCAGGAATTCCTACTTGTTCTAATGGAAATGAGCTCCACATATCATCAAGGATAATGACGAACTTCTTGCATCGACTCAATGTTTCAAAGATTTTCGCCGACATGCTCTCAGTATCTTCATCTTTCAACCAAGATAAGTTCATTGCATCCAATATCTTGTTCTGCAACATCTTTAGACTCTGCTCTTTGGACACTGACACCCAGAGCAAACAATCGAAAACCTGAGCTTCTTTAAGACGATTGTGTATGTGCTTGAGGATGGTTGTCTTTCCAACTCCTCCCAGTCCATGGACACCAATCCTACCAATCTTCTGGTCCAGCAAGCAATCCCAAATCTCTTTCAAAGTTTTCTCAGCCGTTGATCTACCCACCAAACACGTTGTAGGGAAGGTACGTGGTGTGGGTGGTAGTTGATCAACAGCAACACTATTACCCAAATATAGAGTGTTCTTGTTGTGAAGCTCAGCAACCCGTTTCATCACCTTCTGAGCTCTTTTAGCAAGCCTTCTTCGTGAGTTGAACTGGAGCGAGCATCCACTGAAGCATCTTTTGTTTTCCTCTGCTTCTTGCTCTATCCTTCTCACTTCCCCTGCAACTTCTTCTACATTCGTTAGCCAGTTTTCTATGACATTTGTTGGCTTTTTGTTATTTTATACAAATAAAAATAGAAAAAAATAATACAAAAAATCAAAATTAAAATAAAAGTAAGTTAAAATAGAAAATAAAATAAGTAAAAAATAAGAGAAAATAAAAAATATTATTATTATCTTATTTTTTATGTTTATTTTATTTTCATTTATTTTTAATTTTTATTTTATTCTATTTTCTTTTTTGTTTATTTCTATTCCTATTATTATTATTATTATTATTATTATTATTATTATTATTATTATTATTATTTATGGTTATTTGTTATTTTTATTTTCTTTTATTTATATTTCTTACTTTCTTTTTTTTTAGTTTTTTTTTATTTTTTTATCTTAAATAATATTATTTTTTATTTTTATTTTTATTTTATCTTTTATCCTTCAACATGTTTTAATAATAATAATTTTTTAATTTTTATTTCTACTTTTAATAATATAGGTAGACAACATGTTTGATAAAATTCCTCAACAACTCAATTTACCAATGCTGAATTTATTTTAAGTTAATCAACCAACGTATTTACAATCCTAAGGTTTTTTAATTTAATGAACATAAGATCTCGTTTTTCTATTTCACTGGTTGCTGAGAAATTGTAGATGTTATACTTAGGGGTGGCAACGAGCCGGAGTGACCTGCCTAGCCCGATCAGCCCGACCCTATGGTTGGGTGGGCTTGGGTAAGGGTAAGTGGCCCGTACAGCCGGGCGAGGCTGGAATTTAAGGCCCGGTCAGTTTTTCTGGCCGAGTTCTGGTTTATGTTAAATAAACTCGGGCCGGGCTTGGACCAACAAAAATAATGTTATAATAGTGAAGCCCGATCCAAGCCCACCCAAGCCCGGCCCGTTGCCACCCTAGTTATACTGTTCAAGCTAAAGTATAGGCTCGTGCGCACAAGCCTGACCCATTTATACAATCCTTAAATAAACATAGGCCCATATATCAGATCTAGGCCCTAACAGACTGAAGCAATGGCCCATTTCTGATAGATGCTATTTCTAGACAAATATTTTATTTATTTATTAATATTTATTTTTTTTCAAGAAGGGTGAATAACCATGTTTTGACCCATCCCGTTCTTGCCCTGAACCCTACTAAAATATGAACAGAACCAACAATAATGGCATCAATTTGGGTTGACTAATCGGGCTGTACGGATCAGGTAACAAGTAAATTTCCGATGACAAGGGAATATGTTTTTGCAAACCCTAAGGCCACCCCTATAGAGTCAACCTCATACCGAACCCATTCCCAACTCAGGCTGAACATGGCAGTGTGGGATTGATCTGACTTTTATCATGTAAAATACAGTTATTTCAAGACGCCATCCATACCCTTACTCAAGGTTTTAAATTTTGCCGGTATGCCGCGAGATGTCAGTAAAATTTCACAATTTTCAATTCTAGGACATGGCAAAATATTAACGATATTTTCTTATTTAGGAAAAATTTCACCAGAGCCGTGGCAAAATGGCAAAATCCCAGGTGAAATCAAAATTTAAGGCCTTACCCTTACTTGTCTTGCCGACTAGTGGCCTCAGTTTCGTAACCGGGTGAGGTCCACTTCCGTAGACCACTGAAACACGGAAATCGTAGAAAATATGGACACAAACTTTGAACGCCCAAAATCTTGGGGGGGCAGAAGGAGTTGCTCCAATAGCAGCCGGACCCAGATCTTGATTTCCCCACTTTATGGCTTCTGTACTCCCTACTTTCATACCTAACTAAAAGATGTTAAACTCAAAATGAGCGGCGATCAACAAAATTCTACACAAGGGAAAAGACCAGCTATATTTTGTTGTGAGCTCCTGAAGGCACCCTTCAAACCATTCCTACTTATTTTTATTTCATTCATTCATTTGAATATTCATTTAATGTTGATCTGACGAAAGAAAACATGTTCAGTTCGTTGATCACCCCGGTGATGATATAATTTTAGGTTACTACCTTTGTTTGATTAAAGACACGTGGCTTCTTAAGGGAAAAGAAATAATATATATATCTGTGTGTGTTAGATCCGGTTATATGTATAATCCAAATATCTAGTGATTATTAGACTAACTAAAGTTATCTAATAGTAAGCAAGATAATAACACAGGCAATTTTAACAAGGTTCGCTATACACCTACTCCTCCTCGGGACTACGTCCAGATGAGAAACAATCCACTAAGATGAACAGATTACATACACCAATGTGGTCTTCCACAAATTAAAGACTCCATCTTGAATTATGTCGCCAATGTGTAGAATCTACTTCATGGAATTGGGCAGCAAGCCCTCCTCGACTTATGCATACATGATTGAACTCATCTTCAATCTGCAAACGCCTTCACTTGAAGACTTCAACACTCTTCTCCAGAAGGACTGACAAACAAACGATCTTCTCCTCTTATATTCCTTTTTCCAGAGATACCTCCACGAATTGGTTTGATGTATATTTATAGTACAACAGAAGATTTTAACAAGAATCTCTGGTTTTTGAGTTGTTGCTGTAACTGTTGTAACAGTTGTTGCAACAGTCTAAAAACGAGATTTGACCAGATTTGTTCTCAAACTTTCCAACAGATTTTCTGATCATAAATCAAAAACCTTTACACTTACCCCATTATAATTTAGCAATAAGAATCAGAGATCAATCATATGTGATTGATGTATTCCTAAAACCAAAATAGCTGTCTTGAGAATAGTAATATATGCAAGGTGGCGAAGAGCTTCTTCCAATCAGCCAGCTGTACACAATCTCTCATAATCTTGCATAAAAGAAAAGCAGCTATTAGGAAAGTATGATTTGGCAGTTGCTTAATATTCAATTTAAATTTGAAAAAGATATTCTCATTGAATTAGACGATTCTGAATTAGG
>JAUPMG010140565.1:0-11267 GCA_031762675.1 Pachysandra terminalis
TAGAAATAATATTGCAGGGTTCAGAGATGCTATTAAATTTAATTTGTTGTTAAGAACTTATCAGCCGTCCATTTTTATCCACGTTGAAGTCAGAAGACTAACAATCTGCAATTCCTCATATCAACAAAATCAAAGAGCAAGCCACCTTGGATCAAATACTGATCCCTGGCTGCAAGGGTCCAGATAAATTTTGGATTACAGCAATAGATACTCAGTATTATTCTGTTAAACCAACTAATACACCATTGGAACTGAACTATGTCAGACCGAAGTTTAGATCTGGTTAGCTCCTTCCATCCATTTGCATTGACTTAGATTTTGGTAAATATTGCATTAGTTTTGATAGAAATGGCATTAGATCTGATTAGCTCCTTCCATTTGCATTGCTGCTACTAAACTCCGTTTTTTTTTTTTAACACTCCTTTAGATTTAGTATAATGTGAACAAGTACTCCTAAAACCTTGGTCATTACAGCCAATACCTTGTTGGGCCAAATTAGAGGGGTCTAACCGTTACTAACGGAAAGGGTTTAATGTAACATACTTTCAAACCATTATAATGGTCAAGTTTTGAAGGATACTTCTTGCCATTATGTCAAACAAAGGAGGGGTGTGAATGTATTTACCCTCTTTAATATTATATTACTTATTAATTATAATCAAATCGGTACATGAAGTCAAGTTACTATGATTAAAGAAATAATGAGAATACAATCAAGTTGGGATCGGAAATTCAAATAAGTCTTTTTAAACAATTATAATGTTACCTAAGATCATTAATTATAATCAAGTGAGGTTAGACAGTATTGATCAATTGGATCATTTTTTATTTAAGTCTTATCAAGTTATTTAAGCTCATTAATTATAATATAGTACACTAACCATTGTCTTGGTCAACCTTGTATGTTTATAAGAGTGATAATTTCAAATAACGAAGCTTCGGAGTTGATTATTAAGGATATTTAATTTTCAATCTTTCTTAGTTGGAGGATAATAGAAACAGTCTTACCTAGCCCGATGCTTCCGTTAATCGAGAGATATCTTCAGTCGACCTAATATTGATATTACAGAGACTTTTGAATTTTGTTATGATTTGGCTAACCGACATTAAGGCGCAATACCTTTGCATGCCTTCTATAATTTTTGGGCATACAATTGCTTATGGATATCACGGAAATTTTGTTCTGATCCCTGAGATGGTTTGGTTAATCGAGAGATATCAACAGTCGACCAAACAAAGATGTACAATGACTATGGTTCTAACTTCTATTATGCTTATAAGTTTCATAACTACTTTGGACATGATTACGATTGAGTTTTAAGAAAAATTATAAGCAAAAGCACGAATTCCGGTCCGACACGACACAATAATGATAGTGCCTTGCGCCGTGTCGGGGCTCGAGGTCCGAAAGTAATAGGAAAGACACAAAAGACAAAAACCTTATGGTGTCAGAATAGCACGTGTGATTCGAATGTACACCCGTACATACAAGTTTAGAACAAAGCATATTAGAATCTAGTTTCTCTATTATACTACCTTGACTTCACCACTTGGAACAAAAAACAAAAGAAGGAAAAAAGATATAATTAAAAAGATGGAGGAGAAGACCTTATGTGCTCCCACGGTTACAAAACGGTGTTCAGATTTACCCATTAAAAAATTAATAGTTGAAGTGTCAAATAACATCTTCCAGTTTTCATATTAATACTAAAAAAATAACTGATGAATTAAGATGCTGTCCAGACTCCAAGAAGAGATTAAAAGGATTGCTTTCGATTTCCTCCATTGGAAATCCATTATCAGTGTCACACTAAACAAATAAATTTGTACCTTCCTAAATTATAGTTGTTCAAATGGGAAATTAAATGACATTGTAGGTGGGTTTTTGGTGAGCACTATTTACGTAAGTCGAAGATGTTTGGATGTTTTCCCATGTGTCTCAGGGTTGGAATAGTTAAATCCAGCTCGGGCCTAAATCTCTATAATACAACCGTTCCAAGACGTTTGTTTGAATCGAGAAGGGGGAGTAGATTGAAATGGCATGTAAGATAAGTTACGGCTACGTCCCAATAATGAGCAAGCACTCTCCCTCTTTACGTGTCTTTCTCTCTTTCAGAGAACCTCTATAGAGATTTTTCAAGTTTGAAGCACAAGTGTATCTCATAATAGTGGTCTCTCTATCATATTTGTTATCCTCTTTTAAGCATATTTTGTTTGAATTTGACGTTTTGCAAATTAGTGATCAAGGGACCCAAAATTATGATTTAAATACCGGCAAGAATAACAATATAATTACAGGTCAAATACTAGATTGTATTTGGTTAAGAATTGTCCCAGTACTACAATGGCCTAGATGTAGGCCCACTTCATGCCACAATGTCTACATATACTCAAGGTTTCAAGGATCCAACTGATCCAGTCCATATCGGGATCGTCCAGGACCAATCCGGTCCCAAGCTACGATACAATTATTGTATCATGAGGCTTTGAACCAGTCCAGTACAACCGATACCAGCATAGATCGGACAGAACAACTGGTCTGGTACAACCTATCCGATGGTTTTTTTCTTTTTTTTGTATAAATGTATAAATTAAATGGTTAAGATCGATATCAATCTGGACCGGTTTGGTATCGCCGATCCAACTAGTCCAATTTTTTAGTTGTTATTTAAAAAAAAATGGATGATCCATTTGTTGTACCGGATCTGGACCCAGATTGGTCAGGATCGGTTCGGTCCCCGATCCTGAGACTTTAAACCTTGCATATGCATATTTTTATTGTTACTGTACACTTAATATAGTCACTGTTATATAACCTATTACGAGGCTGCCTACATAATTAGTGGGCAAAGCCACTCCAAATCATTGGATTACTGTCACAATGGGTCACAAGGCTAGATTCTAAACTCTCTTACCTATGGGTGCCACTTGGGTCTGTTAACTAGGGCCGCCATGGCCCTCCTTGTGGCATGTCATGCCTGGACATGGCTTAATTAGGCCTGCCAACGAATCGGATCATGGTCGTAATTGGATCCGACAAACCTGAATTTGATATAGGGTTTACGATCCGATATCTAAATAAAAATGATTTTATCCGATCCAAAATCTAATTGGACTCTTAGTAGGCTTCAGGCGGGTTGGATCAAACTTACAACCCTACTAGTTACGTGCATTGATTAAAGCAGTTTGGGCAGCTACGTCTATTCTTGGATAAGGCTCAATTCATGAGCCTATTGCTTCTAAATGGTTGGGCCAACATATGGTAAAATCTAAATCCATCCTATTTAACTAACCGGTAGTTCAAATTCGGGCAAGAGGATTATAACATAAACCCATTACCCTAACCAAATCTGTTCATTAGTCGGGTGGGTTTGGGTTGACCCAATTAAAAAATTATATATATTTTTTTTACCAATTCAATTTTGATAAATATTGGCAGGGTGGTAGGTTCGGTCAAATTTTGCCACCTCTACATGAACGCTCGATACCAAAGTCTTAATAAACAAAAAATTTATTGGTTTAGAGGATTGAACAAAATATCGTGAAATCTCTATGAACTAAGCAAAATTTTGATTGAGTATCGAAAATTAACTAATGAATTATTTAAATATAAATTAAATAATTATTTAATTTCAAATATCTTATCTCCAAAGAACAATTAATGAATTTTTAACAAACCTAAGAGACTTGATATGTGACAGGTACCTGTCGAATATACCCGCATAAACTCAATTTTAATTGGGTCTATATTTTAAAGAACTAGAATTTGACCTGCTTATGAACTAGGTCTATAAACCGAAATCTTTTTAAACGGGTTTGGTTCTATCGGGGTTTGTCGGATATCAAGTACCCATCGACACCCGTGGTGCGTATGTTACGGAATCAGATGCTAGGAGCCTTGTTGGTCAAGAGGTCTGAACTCAGGTGTGATGATTATTCATAATCAACCTGATCATTGGTTGGTGTGTAACTGGCTTCTCACCTTATAAATTACATGGGTTAAGTTGGTGGAGCTAGACCTTGTGGGTTAGGAAGGGTTACATCAATAATGTCAAGTGTTGAGTCCCCATTGATTCCTTTTAACTAAGAATAGCAAGGTTTTAATAAAAAAGAAAAAGAAAGAACAAAGTTTCTATTTTTTTTTTTAAATTATACATTATTATTTAAAATATACAAAATTATAACTTACAAATAAAACAATAACGGATTAGAGGTTATATGGAAAACAAGAGAATAGTTGAACAGAGAGTCAACAGACTCCCTAATTGCTGGAGTGAATTAAGAATTAATCAAATATTAATTAGTTAGGGTTTAGCGTTTAAGCTGCTAAACAGTTCATATATAAAAGAAGGCCAACACGATTTGGTTCGTGCCCAAACCCGGCATGGCATGATAGACCTTATAGTACCGTGCTGGACCTCGGGTCATGGCCCACGGCATGGCACGATACAAGCACAATTGGTCAGCACAAGCTCAATTGAGTGTTTAGCCAAATTATATAGGGAAGGTACGAAGCCTGGCCCGGCATGAGATAATAATAATTATGCCCAATGGCTTGTTGGGCCTGGGAGGCCAGAAATTAGGCATGAGTGACACAGGCCGAAAGGCATGCGCCTTATTATATCAGGCCAACACGAAAAGCCCATTTGTACACCACCGCATATATGCCACTAGGTTAGGCCATTCTAAGGTCTCAATGTCGTCCAACCTGATCTCATGCTCAATAACACATTTGATAATAACTATTATTATTTACTAGTCAATAATATTTTAAACACGTTGAGTTACTAAATATATGTTTCCTTTTGTATGCAAAACAACAACACAACACCACAACACCACCAACAATCAAATTAGTTGGAGTCAGCAACATAATACTAAAAATAAAATACAACTTTTTAAGATATAATTAAAAGAAAACAACTAAAAGTAATAGCCTATAAATTCAAATAAAGAAAATTCATTGTGCGCTTCAAATTGGAAAAGAAATAACTGATAAAAGAATTAACTTGTAGAACAATAAAGAAAATTCAGAAGGATATTGGATAAAAAGGTATATTTATCTAAATGTTACAATAAAAAAATCTAAAAACTAGATAAAATTTTATTATAATATTAATTAGGTACTCAACAATTAAGATGATGGTCGTTCCATTTAGAGCCCTTCACTACTACTAAAACAAACAAACGAAAAACAAATAGGAGAGAGAGAGAGAGAGAGAGAGAGAGAGAGAGAGCATATATAGGAGCACGACACCTTTCGAATCACGAACTCATTAGAGACGAAAGTGTTTGTCACCTTCTTTTCTCAAAAAGGAAACATAAGTATTTGGAATGTGAGAAGTTTTTGAACGATCTTCACCTCCTTCACCTGGCAATATTCACAAATATACAAGGCATGTTAGGAAAACACAGCTGTTTGAGATTGACGAAGGAGTTCAATTCCAAATGACATTTCAAATCCACAATGCGAAATAAGTAGTATCTGAAGTTGAGGCATTGTTCCCTTTTCCATTCTTACCCATCTTAATCCATCAAATTTGTCAAGATGCAAGGTCTTGAGTCTCTGAAACCCTCCAGCTTTAAAACACAACAACTCTCCATAATAAGACCGACTTAGTTCAAGTTGTCCTAGATTAGGCAAAGCTTGGAAAGCTTCAAGTGGATCATCTTTTAAGTTACTGAAGAATAAACCTATCCTGATCAGGTTATGAATTAAGGGAATCAAACGAGGTAACTTCTCCAAACGCCTTCTCATCTCCAACCTTTGAAGAATTGGAGGAGGAGAAGAGAGAGAATGTAGATCAAGAGTCTCCTTCTCTTCTATTGAAGCTAATTCTAGCGAACCTAGGTTGGTCATCTTTTCAATGGAATTGCAAAGAGCCTTCCCATCTTCCTCTCTTAACTTTTGAATGCCCAACCTCCTCAATTGGTTCAGCCTTCCAAGTTCTCTTATTATATCACCACTACTATCCTGATTGTTCGCTTCTATAAAAAAAAGCTTCTCTAAGCTTACTAGTCTCCTTATTTTTCTTCCTACCTTAAAACCTTGGGGTTGTTGATTAGTGGAGACAGTTTGGCAAGATAAACAGTTTTTTGGGAAGACAAAGAGTCTTCTTGGGAAGATAAAGAGGTGGATGAATCCGAACCCTTCTTTCATCTTCTTCTCTCCCTCTTCTTCTACATAAATTGTTGAATTCTTTGCAATTCGTAGAGTTGAAAAGAGCAGAAGAAGAACAAGAGCAAAAAGTGAGTTGTAGTGAGAGAGTTAAGTGAGCAGATTACAGAGTTTGTAATCAGAGTTTTGCTCCTCCTGTATCCTACTATTCAAACAGTGAAAGTGGGTGTATTCCGTGGACGTAGGCAAGTTTATGCCGAACCACGTAATTCTGTGTGTTCCTGTGTGTGTGCAATTGATTTTAGCACGAAGATTCCCAACAACTGGTATCAGAGCAAGGTTCAGTTCGTGCAGATTTGGACACTATCATTCACAAACTTGTCCAAATCCATCAATTGATCACACCACTGTGAAGAGCTCGAGTAGATGAGCAAGTTGTCGAAAAATTCAGTTCAAAATTCCACCAAACGCACCCTCACGCGCCACCTGAAGATTTATGTGAGTCTAAGTTGACTTGTTGAGTTGATCCGAGTCAACCCAAGTCAGAACTGAGTTGACTCACCGAGTCGCACCGATTCAGAGCCGTTGACCGAGCTGAGCTATTTGACCAAGTGAGTTGTCCAAGCGCTGAGTCATCACCACGTCATCAGGAGAGTGCCACATATCTGGCAAGCGTCTGAGCATCTGTCTGACACGTGTCATATAAAAGGGAAGTTTATGGACATTACATTTTGGTCCCTTGAGTTTATAAAAATGAGTTTGGTTTCCGCCTTTGGGTCGACGAAAATAAGAAGGCGATCTAGAGTAGAGACGTGATCTTCAATGAAAGAGTGATGTACAAGGTGTAGACACCCAATTTTGGCCAATTTACTTGAATCCTCTTCAAATGAGTGGCAATCAACCTTTAGAAAACCCTAGGATACACATAGGATCAAAAGTTTAAATTCTACCACGATAAGGGACTATTCAGTCAAATATATTAATAATGAATTTTCTACTAATTGGCTTTTTAACTAAATAAAAACCCATATTTTTGCGTAGCCCTATCCGTAAAGTCGAAACACTTTGCCCATGTCTTGTTTATTTCAATCCACAATCCAAGTCCATTAACATAAGCCCAACCCATGAAGTCCAAACACTTTGCCCATGTATTGTTTACCTCAATCCACAATTCAAGTCCATTAACCAAGTCCAATCCATGTAGTCAAAACAAATTTTCCAAAAACCAACACAAAAAGACAAATCCAATCCACCTCATCACACTCATCCCAACTTTCTCCACTACCCATAATGGGAGATTCAAGTTGTCTACCCACTATCATGGGTCTTTGTTCTTTAACCCATAAACTAATACACCCATCCCAACTTTCTCCACTACCCATAATGGGAGATTTAAGTTATCTACCCACTAGCATGAGTCTTTGTTCTTTAACCCATAAACTAATGCAACCATCCCAACTTTCTCCACTACCCATAATGGGAGAATTAAGTTGTCTACTATCACGACCCAAACTTTAGGTAATTCACGTGTAACCCCTTAGGTTCAAACCGTGACTCTCACCCTGTAATGACCTGGAAAATTTTGAACTTTTAGTAAGGGTAAGTTAGTATTTTTACCCTAACTCATTAGAAACATAATTGTGTATATCACCTAGACTATGGCCTTGTATTGGTGGGCTGTTAGCCTCCCAATCTGTTGTTAGACTTTAAAAAACTTATGGACACCCAATGGTTAATTAGACTCAAGTTAGAGTTAGCCCATTAAACCTTTTGGCTGGGCAGCCCAAATCTGAGCCCATGAGACACAACCCAACCTTAAGAGAGGAGTATTTATTCTTCAATTTAGACTTTTTGAACATTTATTGTTGTTGAGTTTGAGAGAGTGGAGGCTAACCCTAGAGCTAGAGTAATGGAGGAGTATGGGAGTTGGTGGAGAAGCTATCATCATCAATGTAAGGTGAGTAGTTCTACAATACCTGGGTATTTAAACAAATACCCAATTTTTGGTTATGTGTGTATATTCTCCACACATGATAATGATATTTAATGATATGAAAGTGAATAAACTCAGAATTTGTTGTTATGATGGCATGAGCATATGTGTTATGGTTTGTGGTTAAGTTTGATTCTTGAGAAATGTTTGTTGAATGTTCTATATATGACTCATTAGTTTGTAGGGTTTTAAATACCAAAAATATCTAATTTTTAAATGTGATTATTTTGTGTGATTGAATGCATGGATTTAGTTCCCCATATTCATGTTTGTCTCCTCTTTCAAGCCTGGAGAAAACCCCTTTAAACCTCATGACTTCTGCGACTTAAACGAAGCAAGAAAAACCCAGAATCGTGTCTGTTGGTGGGTGGTTGGTCCACCGATGAACCTACGACAGGGCCTAGATTTGTGAAATGTAGTCCATCGGTGGATGTCGGTATGCCGACGAATCCGCCTACAGAAACCCCATATGAGACCGAGCTTGTCGGTGGGTGGTCGGGCCGTCGGTGAATCCTCGGCCCGCCGAAGAACCTACCGACCAAAACTTATTTAGAAAGACAACTTTGACCCGTAGGTGGGTGGTCGGTTCACCGACGAACCCGCCGAAGAGAGCCGTCGGTGAATATTCAATCACCGAAGACTTAGCCGACCAAGACTTAATGTATAAAACATTTTGATTCGTCGGTGGGTGGTCGGTTCACCGATGCACCCGTCGACGCCATCTGTCGGTGCCTGTCCCAGATGCTGAAGGAGCCAACGATGGAGACTTACCCTAGAATATATTGGACACGTCGGTGGATTGTCGGTGCGCTGACGAAGCTCGTCTGGTGGATGTCGGTCCGCCGACAGAACCGTAATTGGTTATTTATCTCACTGTCGGTGGATCCTCCGGTCCACCGACGAATCCACCGAAGGGGGGGGGATTCTTTGTGACTGCTAATGTGTAATTGTGGGTAAGGGGTGTACCACCCCACATACCCAGATCATTGTTTAAATCATGAATTGAAGTGAAGAATCGAGTCACTATGAACACTATGTTTATACATGCGAATTGTTTGGATTATTCCATTGAGTTATTGAACTTGTCTTACTTTATGGCCTATGAGCTTTGTGAATGCATGCTAATATCATTGCATATGATGAATGTATTAGAATGTGGTACAGTCAAGGAGTTCATGTCTTTCTCTCGTGACTGGTTGGTATGGATATGCAAATCCATTGATATGATGAGATGATTGTTTGCGGATGCTTTTGAAGTGGATAGTTTTCTCCATTTTGCATTATCTAAATTTAGATGAATTGTAATATGGAGACCTTGGATATTGGACCCACAGTAGGGATGACCATTGGGTATTACTTGAACGTGAGTCATATGAATTGATTATGTGAATGGATACACCAAATGGGCATGACTGGGGTGAGGACCAGAGTTGTCTAATAGGCCTAGACGTGAGATCGTCTTTGTTTTGACTGTTTGGTGTCATGAACTACAATGTGTGTCACGGAGGGCGGTTCATGAAGATGATGCACTCGGACTATCTTGTTTAGATGGTGGTGTCCCCAATAAATATAATGGTGGGACATGAATTTCTCGAGGGTTGAGAGTCCCTTAAAATTGTGCTGTACACACAGAATCGGCCAGGCATCCTTACCCCGAAAGGGGCCATGACTCCACTAGAGAGTTGCATCGTGTTGCAGTCCAGATCGCGCATGCATATCCCGAGATCGTGACAGAAACATTGACATGCATATCATTATGTTTGTGAATGATTATGATTGCGGATAGGGAACTAGATTTCCCTACAAATGTTCATAGAGCATCTTGCATTGTGTAGCTACGTAGGTCTGAGAGGACTGGTAGATATAACACTTGGACATGTGAGATTGGATGAGAGAACAGCATTTAGTGACTGTTGTGATGTACAGCCGGGTGAATTCTAGAGAATTATATGTTGTTAAATTTAGTTTTACTCATCAGAGTACTAGTAAGGCATTATTAATTGCATCTAGACTGTTCAACATTGGTAAGTATTAATCCTTCTCTCTCCATATCTATTTCCCTCAATATTTTCGCTGCATATACGTACTAGATTGTGTTTCTGGGTAGATGCCCAAGTATTGTGGATCTACTCGCGGGCTTTATAGCTCACCCTCTTGGTATTAAGTTTTTCAGGTGATGCTACGCACTCTGTTAGATATATAAGGATGGATTGGGATAAGAAGCTTCCGCACGCACTTACATATTATAATGGGCTGGGTAATCAATTGAACTTAATTTATGTTTACTTTAGCTCATGTTACTTGTTTGCCACCTCCTGGTGAGGGGGTGAGAGTTAGTTCGCCAGATTCTTAAGGTGACCTTGAAGGGGCATACCCTAGAATTGGGTCGTGATACACCCCAACCGGAATTGGGAGTGGTAATCAATACAAGAGCCAAACCATAGAATATTTTTAATAAAACGTTAAGAAATTAAGCATACTGAAATTAATTGAAAACTACTAAGTCTATTACATTCAAAAACTTAATGAAATCACAGCGGAAAAACAAATAAAAATACCTTTCCTCATGCTTAAACCAAATTTCTATCCCTATATATAATATCTAACTAAAAAGTAAAATGAAACATATTACAGAATTCTAAGTATAAATCATTGAAAACCATCATCCAGTCCAGCCACGCAAACCTCATCTTGTTCCTCATCTAAATTCCCTAAAATAGTTGCGCAAAGGCGTCAGCTACACTTAGCCCAGTAAGTAAAACAATTAAACAGTATTTTAGATTGGAATAGGGTCAAATCCACCCTCCAATGATACAACATAGATTAAGCAGCAATAGATATGATAATCATGTTAAATATGCGAGTATATGTGAAGTAAATGCAATGTGATGCAAATCAGATTTAAAGATTTAATGTATGCAACAGATAAATATGATTATCACATATAATCCATGTACATAAAGATGATTTGCAGTTAATGCATGCTGTTTGGCAATTGATTAAAGTATGTCCACACCAGATCTTAATCGTACTAATCGAGATGATTCACCCAGAAAACATCCCTCGATATTTGGTTGGACTAATTGTCACACCCCAAATCCGAGATATAGGATCTCAAGGATTTACGAGGAATAACCATCGGATCCACCACATGGA
>JAUPMG010140576.1:449-11267 GCA_031762675.1 Pachysandra terminalis
GTTAATCAGTACTCCATGTATTCACACGATCTCGCGTATGTATAGCCTTGCAATCTCATCTGTTGTGGCTGAAATCCGTATAGGTAGAAAATGATCAGACTTGGTCAATCGATCCATAATCACCCAAATCAAATATAGGCTACCTTGTGTCTTCGGTAGTTCGACTACAAATTCCATAGTGATATGCTCCCATTTCAACTCAAACATTGTTAGCGGCTATAGCAGTCCTCCTGGTCTTATATGTTCGGCTTTCACCTGCTAACTAGTGAGACATCGTGCCACATACAATGCGATCTCCCGCTTCATTCCTAGCCACCAGTAGTTTTGACATACATCTCGATAAATCTTCGTACTTCCCGGGTGAATGGACTAGCGTGACTTGTGTGATACGTCCAATATCTCTCTCCTGATGCTCTGGTCATCTGGAACGCAAAGTCGCACTCGGAATCTGATCAAACCGTCTATGTGCACTGCCACTCAGGCTTGTTGTCGTCTGTTGCAAATGACTACAACTCTATATTATTCTTTTGGCTCTCTGCAATTTGTTGCTCTAGTGATGTTTTGGCTACAAAACTTAGCAAATAGCCACCTTGCTATTGATCCAATGGGTGAACTCCCAAGTCCGAGATAACCTTCTGCAAGCTCCACTCTTGTATCTTCAAATGTGCGAGAACTCCACACGGCTTGCGGCTCAAGGCATCTGCTACCACATTAGCTTTCCCAGGATGGTAGTTAAGCATAGAGATATAATCTATCACAAGCTCTAACCAACTCCTCTGGCCCAAGTTCAGATCCTTTTGTGTGAAGATGTATTTCAGACTCTTCTAATCTGAAAACCGCTCGAACTCCTCTCCATAGAGATAGTGTCTCCACATCTACAGTGCAAAGACCATGGTGGCCAACTCCAATTCATGAGTAGGATAATTGCGCTCATGAACCTTAGTTGTTGTGACGCATAAGCTACGACATGACCGTCCTGCATCAGTACAACTCTCAACCCCTGTAGTGAAGCATCCATATAGACCTCCATTTTCTGACCAGCAACAGGTGCCACAAGAACAGGTGCCGATGTCAATATCTTCTTCAGCTCTTCAAATGCGGACTCACACTTTTCATCCCAAGTGAACTTTACTTCCTTTTGAGTTAAGCGAGTCAATGGTGCAGCTATAGAGCAAAATCCCTGGATGAACCTCCTATAGTATCCCGCAAGACCTAGGAAACTCCTAATCTCAGATGCATTCTTAGGTCGCTCCGACCTAAGAACTGCCTCAACCTTGGATGGATCCAATGATATGCCACTCCTTGATACAACATGTCCAAGGAACTTGACCTCGTCCTTCCATAATTCACACTTCTCCAGTTTAGCATACATCTAGTGGTCAAGCAAAGTCTGAAGAACTCTGCAGATGCTCCTCGTGCTCCTTTATAGATCTCGAGTACACCAAGATGTCATCTACAAAAATGACAACAAATCGATCAAGATAAAACCGAAACACTCGGTGAATCAGGTCCATAAAAGCCATAGGTGCATTCGTCAACCCGAATGGCATAACGACAAACTCATAGTGCCCATATCGAGTAGAAAAGGCCGCCTTCTGTATGTCTTCATCTCGAATCCTCAACTGATGATACCCCGATCTCAAGTCGATCTTCGAGAAGTATTGTGCTCCTCACAACTGGTCGAACAAGTCTTCAATTCTCGGTAACTGATACATATTCTTCACCGTGACCTGGTTCAACTGTCTGTACTCAACACAGAGTCTCAAGGATCCAACCTTCTTCTTTACAAATAATATCAGTGTGCCCCACGGTGAATTACTCGGCCTAATGAATCCGAGAGTACTCAGCTCATCTAGTTGTACTTTCAATTCCTTCAACTCAGTTAGAGCCATCCAATAAGTTGCAAGAGATATAATATAGTATCGGGGCTGAACTCGATGCAAAAATCTACTTCCCTTTTAGGCGGTAAACCCGATATCTTCTGAAATACACGCCCAAAATTCCTCACAATAGGAATATCCCCTAAGGACAACTTCTGTATCTCTTCCGTAGGAAACAAAAAATCAGACCGGTATCGGTCTTTCTCTGATCCACGTAAAGTCAAACATCGACCTCCAGGAAGACGGAAAGAAACTGATTTCTGAAAACAATTAACTCTAGCATGATAGGTTGTAAACGGGTCCATACCAAGTATTTCCTCGAACTCAGGCATATCAATACAATGAGATCTGCCTCCAAGTTCAGGTCGCCTACCCTCACCATACAAGCTCTAAAAATTCAATGAAGAGTCGCGATTCCCCCAACTGGGTTAGCAATGCTAGATGGAGAATCTAATACACTCGAATGCAAACCCAAGAAAGCCACGCAACTAGTAGATATGAAAGAATGAGATGCACCAGTGTGAAACAATACATGAACTGGAATGTGAAATAGGTGAATATTACCTTCCATCACGGCATTCGTAGCACTATCGTCGCGTGGAAAAATAGTGTCGGTCATGGCATGGACCTTACCTTGCAATGCAGGTCTAGGTGGTGCTGGCTAACCATCTCTCCTTGGTGCTCTATAGTGCTACTGGATGTGTCCTTCCTTGCCGCAGTTGTAGCAAGTCCTCATCTCTAGTCTGTGGAAAGCCTGGTCCTGAGTTGATAGAGGTTGTCGTGGTGCATCCCGTGATGGTGCTGCAGGAGCTGCTGTGTATCTAGGAGTCCTCCCTCGTCGGTTGTCATTCCTCTGCCGTCAGTCATTGCTCGATCGCTACTGGTACGAATGATATTCGCCCGTGTCTGACTTGGGCTGATCTCTAGGCATTGCTAATCTGACCATGTCTCTCTCAATGTGTCTGGCACAATCCAGAACATCGGCATAAGTAGTCAGGCATAGTGGAATGATCCTTAACCGGATACCTGTGCAAAGACCCTCCTCGAATTTGGCTGCCTTATCAACCTCTTTGGAGATCACATGCGGCACATACCTGGACAACATGGCAAAATGATACTCATACTCTGCCACTTAATGGGTCCCCTGCTCCAACCTCAAGAACTCGGAAGCCATCTACCTCCTATAACTATTGGTTAGATAGTTCTCCAGGAACCGTGCACGAACCTGCTCCCATGTCAACTAGGTAGCCGTGTTTCTCTCAGTCATGTCCCACCAATGCAGGGCTCCAACTTTCAGCATAAAGGTGGCAAGAGACACCCGCTGTTGGTCAGGACACTATATCGTCTTGAAAATCCGCTCCATATCCATGAGCCAATCCTAAGCTAGATGAGGCTCACCTTGCCCAATGTAAGTAGGTGGGGTCAGTTTCTTAAACTTTTCTAACCAGTCCACTGCCTAGTTCCAGTTTCTTTTTTCCCCCAAGGCAGCCAAGTGTTACCTGATCACGCTGCAGGGTAGCTATGTTTCCAAGTATCTGGACAACACCTACCATCTATGGAACAGCACTAGCCCCAACACCTGCTCCAACCTCAACTCCAATAGCTGAGCTCTCGTCTATGGTAGCATTTCTTCTTCTTCTAGCCATCTACACACCCAAGCAACCATTAAGTCTACAATTGACTATGTATGTCTATACATATATCTCATATATCTATATATATATATCATAGCTAATACAATATAAACACACATATTCACATAGCAAGTGTCATAGTTCAAGCTGCACACAAATCCTACAGTTCTTCTATGTTTCTCCACGTAACTCCAGTTTATATGTGATACGAAACATTACTAGTCCTCTAACAACCTTACTCTGATCAAACCTTATGCTCTGATACCAATTTGTCATGCCCCAGATCCCATTGCACAAATCCCCAGACAGGGTGGCATGGATCTCGAGGTGAGACCTTCGGGATCCACGCAAGGACTGCCAATTGCTACCAAACGACAAGCAAATAAATAAAACAATGACATACTTTCATTGACCATTTAATCAAAGTGCGAAAGTCTAATAAACAATAAATTAAATTAAATAACTACATGTAATTAAAGGACCATAGGCTACAGCTAAGCCAAGACCGATGAGGGTCTACAATGCCCTAGGAAATACATCAAGTTATTAAAAGTAATACATCCCAAAATGTTACTCAACTAAGGTTAACGACTTCAACTGAGTCGCAACCTCCACAAGTAATCGTAGTAGAAAAACACACGAATTCTGGTGAATCTCCAAAAATCCCCAATCAGTACGACAAGGCAAGCAATGAAATAGAGCAGTCACAAGTCTACAGCATCCTCTAATACTCCTCCCATCTTGCAATATGAGAAGTTGTGTGAGACATTGAATGCCCAATAAGTGCGGGACATTTATCCGTCCACTTATGGAAATGAGATCAAGGGTTAGTACAATGATACATCATAATACAGAATGAGTAATTTTATATGAAATGAAATGAATGAATGAACAATCGCATGATCTATAATGGATGCAGAACATGCAACAATCATAATAAGGATGCAATGAAGGCAACCAATCATAATGAATATGCTAAGTGAATGACTAAGCTAATGTATCCTGATAAGTGGACCTCAACCATAAGCTTCTCAACTAAACAAATTAAGGAAATCATCCTAGGGACTACCGGAAGCCCCATCTTCATTCCAAGCGCTAACCCATGGTATGAATTCCACCATATGTTAATTTCCGAGTGTACCATACTCGAGGGGTAGCGAATCTGTATAGGATCTCGTAAGCATCCAACCCTTATTTAAGTGGGCCCTTTTCCCCCGAAGGATTTAGTCAACCGTTCGGAGGCTTCGCTAAGTTTCTTTGTAGATTTCCACCTCCCGATTCACTTATCATTCATCCTCAGCCTGGAATGTAATGCATTAATTAGGAGCTCAAATGAGGATCGGCAACAGAAACTATCCACGCGCCCATACATGTGTATAATCCGATTGTCCATTCTCATAAGCTTCCTATGGTTAGCACTCCACAAAAAGCATACAAACAATAATCCTAATCCATTTCCACGTCACATTCATATCTGTCCTAGGGTGGGATGATGGTCACACAATACGTCGGAAAGCTTAGTTTGACTCCCCGCTAGTAGGCTGGCTTCCTTTAGGTCAAAACTAACTTCTGGAACTCAATTTTTATCCATGGCTGAAGCCCTTCATCATCCACCTAAGGATTTCACAAATATCTTAGCACTGTGCAACTTTTTCCATTCGTCGGCAGGGTGGTCGGTGGACCGAACCCTGCCGAACAGCAGATTTGGCTGTGAATTTAGTCTCCGTCAATAGGATGATCGGTGGACCGAACAACTCTCCTGATCCTCTGTGTTTTCTGGGTTGTTCGGCAAGGCCATCGGTGGACCGATGCCTACCGAATAGCCGATTTATCCTACAAAATTCTCTCTGTCGGTAGGGTGGTCGGTGGACTGAACCCTTCCGTCAGTACTCTGTTTCTGGGTTTCTTCTAGGCAAGTTCTGGGTTTCAAATCTCTGATCCGTGAATTCCTTCCAAGTCAAACACATGTATAATCAAGCACCAAACATTCTAACTACCTTCTAGTGTAGAAATCAACACCCAAAACTCATCTTTATACCGATCTAAACAATATTATCATAGAAATCACATGAATCATCCAAACAGAGCATAATAAAAATTAATCTAACATTCATAAGAAGACTACACCATCAATGCAACTTACTTGGTCTTTCAAACCACGTGATGATGGCTTTCAGACGTTCCTCCTCTTCCTCTCTACAAGCCGGTGCCTGCGAACACAATTTCTCACTCTCTTAGTGCACGATCAACCCAACGATTCTTCTTCTCTTCTCTTCTGTTCTCAGCCTCTCTCTCAGTTCTTAGATCTCAGATCTAGAATGAAGAGGAAGGATGAGATAAGAATAGTAACCCTAAAACCCTAATACCTTCCTTTCATTTCCTAAACCCAATCCCACCATTTTTGTTCATGCACGAACATCACATACGTTGTTCGCGCGCTAGCCAAAACAAATTGAATTTAATTATTCAATTTGTCACCCAATTTTCCTATATATCCGAACAACCCCAAAATTCATATACTCTTAACACAGTACCCTATATAGTTAATTCACACACACACACAATATATATATATATATATATATAACAAATTCCAAACAATTATAAATAAATCTAATAAAATTAAATTAGTAAATCTGGGCATTCCTTTAGTGGATTCAGGTCCTTACAAAGAGGGATAAAATAGAGGGTAGGGCTCACCCTAGTTTCTCATTTGTGTTGTGTTGAGAAGAGAGAAGAAGAAGACCTAGAGGAAGAGCATGAAGTGGAAGAGGAAGAAGATTGGAGAACGAGCTAGATTTTTTCCATTTGCTTGAGGAAAGTACATTGTGAACTTTCTTGGGGTCCATACTTGAAGATCTCCATGTAAGAGATGGGGTCTTTCTATGAGATTGATATGTGTTTATGAATCTTAGTCTTGTTAGTTTCATTTCTCATAATGCGTGGCTTAATTTCCATATTTTATGTGGTATTGTTAATTTTACACCTCATGTTGCATTTTCTTGATTGTAGAACTTCTACTAGATTTTTGTATGTAATGATAATTACATTTAATCTTTGAGTGTTTAAGTTTGAGTTTGAAGAGGTTTGGAAGGTCGGGAATGAGGATTTCAATATATTTGGGGTTGGGGTTTCGAATTGAGTGGTTTTGGAATTAGGTGGAAAAACCCAAAAATTCCTGTGTGTCCGTCTGTCGGGGGCTTGGTTGGCGGGCTTCGGTCCACCGGCGGTGCCCCGTACCATGGAGTTGGTCGGCCGCCACCGGTCCACCAACGGAGCCTGCCGACTGGGGCATCTGTGCATTTGTGTTGTGGTCGGTGGGGTACGGGGCACCAGCAAGCCCACCGACAGTACCCCATTTGTGATGTGTAGTGTGGTCGGGGGGACGGTCCACGGGCGTGGTCCACCAGCGCCATCGGCGGGCTGGCCAACAGGCTGCCGGTGCACCGACGAAGCCAATTTTGGTGAGTTTTGATGTTTTTTTTTATGGCCAATGGTGTATGATTTCATGTTTCCTTTAGGTGTTATTCTGCATGATTTCATGTACATGGGAAAGTGTTAGTTTACCTAAAAAATTATTCATGTTATTTAGTTATTATTTCTCATTTAATGGAGGCCCTTTTGATCTTTTTTCTCCTATCCTATTCTACTAGGAGCCACTCATTCAACTTTGAGTTTGTTTTTCTAGGTACACCTACGGGCATATTAACCATATATATCATCTAACCCATCTATGTTGATTACTTGTGACCATTCATTTTAATGTGAAGTATGGACCTGGTAGGTTGAAACAAGAACCTCTTATTCCTACACATGACTCGTAGTATCCGGTACATTGGTAAATGGTAGATTTACTCTTTGAATTGGTTTGTAATGATCAAATGCATTGTGGATTATATTGTCGTATTGTGCATTGTTCCTCATGAACGCTTATGCTTAGGGAATGTGAAAACATGTGAGGATCCTTCCGCTATTTAGTTATGAACATCGGTTTATGTGGAAGGCATGTACATTGTGAAATGATAGTTGACTTGTTAATTCTACACTTGATATGCAGTTAGATCAGTTTGAGACTTTGCATGTATTCGGTTACATCAATGCATCGCATGTAAATGATTGATAGTTGCATACTTTAATATGGACTGTCATGCATGATGGGTCCATGAGTGTGACCCGATGACCAAACCGGACCTTGGACTCTCGTAATGAGAACCAATGGGATAATGTGAGATCAATTGGGCTCAAGTAGAAGCCCCAATGAGAGATGAAATATCTGGAGTCTTGTATGGACTAGTGTCGAAGTCGAAGATAACTCGGATGTGGGACTAGGTATCCCTTAACCCTATGTTGACAAGTGCGCGTGTACATTTGATGAGTGTAATGATACTGATAGATTTGAATTGGATGTGGCACGGGGGAAGTTCTATGTGATGCCGTGGAGACATCCATGAAGGGAAGTTCTACGATATGATGCCGGATGCATCCTCGTGATAAAAAATAATGGTGGGACAAGAGCATCTCATGGGTTGAGAAACCCTAAAATTGTGATGTGCACACAGAATCCGCTGGGGTTCCTTAGCCAGAATTGGTGCATATAGTCTGTGTGACATATGTGGCAACAGTGGCGATCGAGTGTGAACATCAGTGACCCATTTTCAACCTTACGCATTTTCATTTCATTTGTCTGCTCTTGCCATCATGATTGACGATGGATTGATTATTCATGTCATTGCATATTATGAACGAACCATTGCATTTTTGCATGGCATGATATACTTTCATGGAAATTCATTTAACTGTGTGATTCTTTGATTGTACATTGTACATTGTACATTGCACTTGTTGAGCGCGTAGCTCCGGCCTTTCTGGCTCCCAACATTTCAGCTGAACTAAATGGGGATGATAGATTGCTGAAGTGGACACTGTGTGGAAATGGAAAGGATTATTGATTGTATGATTTTGTGGTGTGACAACTCATAGGAAGCTTATGATGGTTGGCAATTGGATTATCCGCGTGCATGGGCTCTTGAATAGTTTTTGTTGTCTATCCTCATTTGAGATCCTAGTTAATGCATAACATGCTAGGATGAGGTAGAATGATAAGTGAACTGGGAGGTGGAAATACATGGAGAAACTTGGTGAAGCCTCCAGTTGGGTTGACTAAACCCGTGGGGTGAAAGGGCCCACTTAAATAAGGGTAGGATGCTTGCGAGATCCTATACAGGTTTGCTATCCCTCGAGTATGGTACACTCGGAAATTAGCATATGGTGGACTTCATACCATGGGTTAGCGCCTGGAATGATGATGGGGCTTCCGACAGTCCCTAGGGCGATGTCCTGAATTGGTTTGATTAAGAAGCTTCGGGTTCGAGGACCACTTATCAGGATACTTTAGTTTAGTCCATTCACTTAGCATTTTACATTATGATTGTTTGCCTTCATTGCATCTACAAAATGATTGTTGCTTTCATTGCGTCCATTATATATCATGTGTTTGTTTCATTCATCCATTCCATTCCATATTAAACTACTCAAGTTGAATTATGATTATTGTCATACTAACCTTGATCTGATTTCCATAAGAGGACGGGTAACTGTCTCACACTTAATGGGAATTCACTGTCTCACGCAACTTCTCATGTTGCATGATGGGAGGAGTGTTAGAGGATGCAGTGAATTTGCGGCTGCTCTATTTTCTTAGTTGCCATGTGATTGCTTGGTGGGATCTTCTGATGATTGGGATGTTTTGGATCCTTTTAGCAGTTTGCGTACGACGCAGCTGAAGTCGTTAATCTTAGTTGAGATACTATTTTGGTTGTATTACGTTTCGTGAATTGATGTATTTTGTTGGGCGTTTATTTGACCCTTACTGATCTTGTCTCAGCTATAGCCTAAGATCTTTTAGCTTTACGTGGTTATTTATTTTGACTTAGTTGTTTTGATTAGACTTCCTCATTCTGATTAAATTGTCACGACCCAAACTTAAGGTAATTCACGTGGAACCCATTAGGTTCGAACCGCGACTCTCACCCCAACCGAGATCGGGAGTGGTAACCAATATAGAGCCAAACCATAATAAATCAATGAAACTTTAAAGGAAATTATCATTAATGAAAATAATAGAAATCTAACTAAGTTATTACATCCAAAACACTTCATGAAATAGCCGCGGAAAGGAAAATAATTTCCAAGTTTAAATCAAATCCCTAACCCTATACATCATATCTAATCTAAGAAATAAACCGATAAATAAAATGTAAAACTCTAAGTAGAAATCACTCCATGTGTCTAGCAATGTTCACAATAAGGGTATGACTCATCTTGTTCGTCTAAAATTGCGCAAAGGCTTCAGCTACACTTAGCCCAGTAAGTAAAATCAATTAATGTACACTTTTAATTGGATCAGGGTCAAGGCACCTATCCAATGAAACAACATAAACAAAACAACAGATAATACACAATCAAATATGATCATATGATGGTCAATGCAATGCAATATGAATGCTGGTTCAGTTACTAATGAATGCAGTGCATGCTCATGTAGAAATAAAATAAAGGGTTGATCACTAAGTGTGATCCATGCAAAGACATATGTTGTGCAACATGCATGATGTTTGGCATTCAATTAGTGTATGTTCCACACCTGATCTAAATCCAATACCCCGAGAATGTCTAACCAATATGAATTCATTCCCGCAATACATTGCAGTGGTGATAAGAGATTATTTTATGTGCACATCATAGCTTGTAGGAGCTTCGACCTAGAGGTCACAATCGCCCCTGTCTTTTTCAATCATAAGGAATATCCCAAGGGTCACTAACGTGATCAAAACCTATGTGATCCATACATTAGCCGATCTACTAACAGAATTTCACTCGGCATCTGTTACGTTCATTACATGGTACGTTCTGGAGATGAAAATATAATGGGGTATATTTTGTGGGCCAAATCCCTCAACCAATAGTTAGTCAATCCGGGACTTCGTTACCATAGTATGATCTAAGAATCATAACTAATCTCAGTTAAATCAGTACCTTCCACTTATGTGAAAGTCTGATGGTATGGTCAAGCACATGACCAGAATATAGTCACTAATGCAGTTAGGCTATGCTGTGCATGTGTAGTTATTGTGCGCATTAACTAAGCATATAATATGTGTACAATTGTGCAATATGTCTAATTTATCAGTATGGAGATTTTTAATACATGGCATGCATCAACATAGTATTCAAATCATGTGACATTGTAATAAAACATATAAGTTATTAAACCATCTATTTAATCATTCAATCATGTCTTAAAT
>JAUPMG010140597.1:0-11265 GCA_031762675.1 Pachysandra terminalis
AATCCGTGGTCTAGCAATAGATCCCGAAGGTCTCACCTCGTGATCCATGCCTTCCCACATGGGATGTAAGTCTCTGGAATCGAGGCATGACAGCACGTTGGTACATGGTGCCATTCACATCCTTACCGAGAATCTGGTTAAGCTGATCGGGGAGCTCATTGACATTGAGAAAATGCAGAACATCAACATCAAAGGCATAGGAGGCAAGGAAGTCAGTAGCCTGATTAGATTCCCTGTAAATATGTTTGATAGTACACTCATCAAACTGGTCAAGTAAAGTTTTGATCTTGAAGACCAACAATCTACAGTACCAAGGGATACAATCCATGGAACAAGGTCAAGAAAGAAATAGCAGCAGAGCTATCCGAGGCAATGATGAGCTTAGATGCAGCAATCTGACGAGCATAGCAGGCACCCAAGAGTATAGCATCCAATTCATGAATAATAACCTTACCAGGTCTGCGGCCAATAGCAAAAACAGCAAGACAAGAACCTGAATGATCACGAATTAGACCCCCAGCCGCAGCCCTAGTATGAGACAGAGCACCATCAGTATTCAGCATGAGAGTCATACGGTGGAGGCAGCCATTGGCAATATCATGGTAAATCAAGAACAAATTCCACAGAGAAACCCCATCAATGGCAAAAGGACCTAAAGTTGTGAGTGTCAGGGAGCTTTAAACCACTCTTCATCACCTTGCTAGTAACATACCTTCTAATTTGCAAGACAGTATCTTCAGGAGGGAGGAAAGAGTTTTTAAACAACCTGTTGTTTCTTTCTCTCCAGCAATAGTAGATAGTTGCAGCCAAAGCAACTTTCCTAGTAGTGCTGAGAAAAGAACTGCCCTTGAAAGTATTAACACACCATTCTAATTCTTCAGGCCAAGGGAAGGGAGATCTATGGAATCCACAGAGAAGAAGGACCTGCTGCCACACCAAACCAGTGTAACTACAATTAAAAAACAGGTGAGAATGGGATTCATTCTCCCTCCCACACAAAATGCATCTCAATCGGGTAATAATACCAAATTGAACAAGTCTATCCATAGTGGACAGATGGGTACGAGCTGCAAGACAACAATGAAGGCATGCTTGTGGCTAGAACCTGGGAACCAAATAAGATTGCTCCAAGAGACAGTAGGCTTTGAGGTTCTAATGCTGTTCCAAGCAGAGGAGATGCTGAATATACCATTAGAAGATGCTTTCCAGATCAGCTTATCGGAGGGCAAGTACGGGGTGGATATCCACACAACAAATGGCCTGCCAAATCTCATCAATAGAATGCATGCAAGGAGGGGGTACAGACCAGCTACCATGGTGAAGAATACAAGCAATTTTCTCGGCAGGATTTCTAGCATTTGCAGCTTGTTGTCTATGAGATATGAATCGAGATAGAGGCCCCATCGGAACCCAGTGATCCCACCAAAGCAGAGTATCTTGTCCATTGTGAATCAAAACAAAAGAGTGGTTCATGACAAGTTCTCTGACAAGGAGTATCTTTCTCCAAACCCAAGAGCAAGAAGAGGGAACTCTCATAATCCAGAAATTTCTATCGCCAATCAAATGGTACCAAACCCACTTGCTCCAAATAGAGTCTTTGTGAGCCAGTAAGGTCCACCCATGTCTCATACATGCATCAACATTCCATTCCTTAAGTCTGAAAAAACCCAGGCCACCTTCAGATTTAGGAGTGCACACATCCTTCAGCCACAGGGTGGATCTTCTTTCTTGGCTCATTTCCACCCCAAAGGAATTTATCACACAAGCTATGAATAATTTTAATAACATCTTTGGGGATGATATAGTAGAATAACCAATACACTTGTATACCAAATATAACAGCTTTGATAAGTTCAGCACGGCCAGCATAGGAAAGGACTTTGTTCTTCCAACCTTGACGATTCTTTTCAATTTTGGAGATGATGGGAAGGCAGTCTCTCTTGCGTAAACAAGAGGAAATGAGGTGCAAGCCAAGATATTTAACAGGCAATTCACCAATCTGAAACCCAAATAAGTTGGTGATACTTTGCATAGTAGTATGAGGAGTGGCAAAAAAGAAAATAGAGCTCTTGCCAGGATTAGCAACAGGCCAGATATGTGAGAGAATTCCTTCAGTGCTTCATGGAGCTAGCTGACAGATGAAAGGTCAGCATTAGCAAATAGGAAAATTTCATCAACAAAGCAGAGGGTGGGTGCTAATGGATTGATTATCACATCTTTCATGAAAAGTGAAAGCTTCATTACTAATCTTGAGATTAATCATTCTAGAGAGAACTTCCATAACAAGTACAAAAATATATGGGGAGAGAGGGTCCCCCTGTCGGATACCCCTTTTACCAGTAAAGAACCCCTCAAGGCCACCATTGAAGGAAATAGAATAAGAGGTCAAGGTGATACAAGCCATGATCCATTTGTAGAAAATTGGGGGGAAATTCCACTTAAGCATGATAGAACCAATAAGATCCCAACACAGAGAATCATATGCTCTATGAAGATCAATCTTGAGAGCACATTTAGGTTTACCTTTATCCAGGTGGTAATTATGCACAAGTTCATGCACCAGTAGAATATTGTCTGAAATACTCCTCCCAGGAATGAAAGCTGATTGATAGTTTCCCACAATAGTCTCCAACACTTTCTTTAACCTATTAGCCAAGATTTTAGCAATGCATTTGTATATAGTAGTGCAGCAAAAGATAAGTCTATAGTCACCAATGATAGAAGCATTACTCTTCTTTGGAATCAGGGTGATAATGGAGTGGTTAATTTGCTTAAGCATCTTCCCCGACTTAAAGATATCAGAAATAGCATTCATAACATCTTGACCAGTAATATCCCAAGTGGCTTTGAAGAATTTGATAGTGAAACCATCAGGGCCCGGAGCTTTATCATCCTTTAAACTGAATAACAATCTTTGATTTCAGTATCACTAACATCTTAAGACAAAGCATCTTTATATTCCTCAGGAATCCCCCCATCAACAATACTGTTCCAGTCAAACTCATTTGAATAGGAAGAGGGTCTGGTACCCAACAGGTCTTCATAGAATTTAATAAAAGCACTTGTGATTCCAACCTGATCAGTAATTTTCTGCCCATCCACCTCAATACTCATAATTCTATTATTGGCTATGTGAGAAAGAAAAGAGTTGTGAAAAAAATTTGTATTGTCATCTCCAAGTTGAAGCCAAAAAACCCTGGACTTTTGTCTCTCTTGAGATTCAAGCATCCTAGCAAACTTGAAATAAGTCTCATTGGCAGCCTTTTCCTAAGCATGAAGAACAGAATCACTGGGATTAGATTGGAGATTTCTTCCTTGGCCTGTTTCTCCAAATCAGAAAAAAGACTTTTGCTCCACACTCTAAGTTTAGACTTGACAGATTTGAGCTTGTACATGAGTCTAAACATAGCAGTACCATTAGTCTCAGCAGCCCAGGCCTAAGAAACAACATTCAGAAAATCAGTTTCATCAGTCAAAAAATTAAAAAATTTAAAGGGTGGAATCCGGGAGGTTGGCCTGAACATGGTAATCACAGCAGGGCTATGATCAGAAACACCAGGGGGGCAGAAATCAACCTCAGCCTCAACAAAGTACAAAGTATTGGAGCCATTGGAAGTTAACAAGGGCCCTATCAATACGGGTCATAATATGATCAGCACCAAAGCTCTTATTAGACCAAATGAAGAAGCTTCCTTTGGATCTCATATCAGTTAGTTCATAAGGTCTGCCACCCCACTTCTCATTAGGGTATCTAACAACATTAAAATCACCCAAGACAATCCAAGCACCAATGGGTCTGATAGCTGACAAACTTCTCGATAACCTTCTTCTGTCCCTAGGGTATGCCCATAGACAAAAGTAATGAAGCAGTTGAACTCACAGTTGTTGAACTGAGCATCAACATGGATAAACTGATCACCTTTACAGATGATACTGATATCAACATCATAATTCCATAGAAGCCAAATCCTCCCAAGAAGAGCCTCAGAGTATTTATAGGTGTAACTCCAATTAGGGGTAATAGAATTCTTAATAACTATAGCATTGATGGATCTCACTCTAGTTTCAGCCAAAGCACACAAGCACAATCTATTCTCTCTAATAAAATTCCTAACTTCTCTTTGTTTAGTGGGATCATTAAGACCCCCAATGCTCCACATGCCCCGAATAAGACTGCAACACTATCTTCTACACTTTGAGCCAATCTTTTGTTCAATCTCTTCTGAGCTCTCTTGCTAAGTGGAGAATTAGAAATCACCTTCTCACTACAATTAGCATCAAGTATACCCTTACCAGATCCCTTCTCATTGGAAGGTTCGGAGCCTTTGGAGGCAAGAGTGTCAGCTGTCAGACTCAGGATTATCAGTTACAACAAGTTGCTCAAGGTTTGCAAATTTATTTGTAACTTCAACTTCACCAAGCTGGAACTTAGTAGCATCAGGGTTGATGTTGATGCACGTCACTAATTCCTCAATATGAACACATTCCTGTGAAGGAGGGTCAAGGACAGGTGATGTCTCAGGGGAGTGGAAAAGAGAATTCTGTAGAGAAGGACACATAGGATTGCTGCCAACAAGGTTGGGTGCCTTTGGAGAAGCAATGATCTCAGGTTCACTGTTACCAGTACTCTCACCAACAGGGATGTCAATAGTTTTGCCCGCAGGCATCCACACTTTCTTAGGCCTGGCAACAGGACAATTGTTCTGAGTATGTCCAAAGCACTTGCAAGATGAACAGGTATGGGGCTTCCAGGGATATTCAACCTCAACTTCAGACCAGCAATCATGGCCAAATTTATCACCCAGCTTAATCGGAACAACTGAGGGGAAAGTTCTCTCATTAGAAATTTCAATACATACCTTGGCAAAATTCATTCTAGTATGATTTTTTGTAGGACCATCAAGGAAGAGAGGGACACCAATGTAGCTGGCAATGCAAGCCAGACCATCCACAAACCACATTTCAAGTGGAACTTTAGTGGGTTTGACCCATATCGGCAGTGTGTTCAGAAAAAGCTTATCACATTTCATACCCGGAGTCCATGCCTTCACAACTAATAATTTACCACCAAAATGCCATGGAGTACCTTCAAGAACCCCTTGACGATCAAATTGGTCACTGAAATTGAACATAAAGACCCCACTTTCCATAGAAGTGACAACAACAGTACCCTTCTTGCACCAGACTCTTTCAGCCATTGTTTTAACTACCTGGTAAGGCAATTTCCTATCAATGAAACTCCCAAACAGGCAGCCTTCCCAGCTCTTGTAACCAGCCCGATAACATCAGACGGGGGAAAAACCACAAGCTGGCCATTAATTAAGACAGGAGGAAAAAAATCAAGCTTTGCGGAAGCCTCTCTGGTAGGATGAGAGACAACTCACTCCAGCTGCAAGGCCGAGGGGCAAAAGGGGGGGCAGAGGTTTGTTGTATGGGGGAAATTCAATCTAATCAGGAACCTCAGAAGGATCAGGAAGGGCAGAGCCCACAGCAACAGTAGACGACGAGGACGAGCCCCCAGCAGGGGCAGAGACGGGAGGCAGCAAGGGCACCAGCAGACGCTGTGGCAGCAACACCAAGAGGAGCACAAAAGCGGGCAGGCAAGTACTGATGCAGCAAATTGGAAGCAGAGCCGTTACCCAAAGAGGAAAGTTGACCAGCTGGGGAAGAGCAAAACACGGGAAAATGAGAATTAAAAGGGGGGTAGACGGGTCGGGTCCAAAGGCCCAGGCACCAGGACCCAGAACCGAAGGGGAACCAGCTCCACCCGAGAGGGCAGAGCCAGCAGGGGAGGAGGCCCGAAGAGGAAAAGAAAGAGCCATGGGAGGAGAAGGGGACCTGAAACAACGAGAAGACAAAACGGTAGAAAAGGAAGACTAACACAGGGACGAAAACGGAAGGAAAGAAGCTGAAGACGAAAGGTGGAGAGCCAGAAGGAGAAGATGAAAAAAAGAAAGAAAGAGAGAACAAAAGAAAGAAAGAAGGAAGGAAGGCCAGACAAGCCAGCAGATGGGAAGAGAAAGAGAAGAGGAAAGAAGGAAGAAGCAAAAGAGGAGATGGGCAGAACAAAAACAGAGCAAGAAGAGGAGGAGGAGAAGGAGGAGTGCGGGGGGGCAGGATGAAGGATTAGGAAGGGACCAAAAAGGGAGGAAGAGACAGAAAACCAAAAGGAAAACAAGAAAGGCTGAACCAAAACAAGAGAAGAAGAACAACAACAAACCAAGGCCGACCAAACGCCGGAAGAGCCATCAGGCCATCAGAGGGCCACATGCATGACTTGTAAAGGATCGACCAGGGACGAGCCGCGATCCCTAGCCGATCTAAAAAATTTTGGGAAAACAATGACTCGAGCCGAGTCCGTGACAGATCGGCCGATCCAGATGATCCGTGACTGAATCGGTCCGAGTTAGACTAGACGATCCTAACTGGATTGTCCGGCCCACATCTTTTAATAAAAAAAAAAACAAATACACACCAACCTACTCTTCCGCTTCAGGAACTACAAATGACATGGGCGGAATCCGCTTCAGGAACCACAAACATGCTCTACCTTGTTTGTGACATAAGTCTCGATCATCAGGAGCTTGACTGCTTGAGTTCCCATGGTTTTATAGAGTTGCAGAGAAATAAGGGAAAGGAAGAAGAAGGAAAGAAGAGGAAGAAGAAGAAGAGACTGGTGCTGGAAGTGCTCGCAAGACCCTCGTTTTGAATCACTGCAAATTTCCGGCCAAGCATCATCTGTTGCGCCATTTATCAGCCTCGACGAGATCACGATTGACGGCACCTCCGAAGCAAGGAAAGGGTTGCCTTCCTTGGATTTCTTTCTCCTCGTTTTGAACCAACCTTCAATCTCGGAATAGTATATCCCTTTTACGAATTGTCTTTATTAATGTAAGTATATTTTTTAAATATTTTTTCTAATTTTTTAAACTACCATTTTTTCTAAATCGTTTCGGATCAGCAGATCCAGAGATGGATCGGCGATCCAACTCGGTTTCAGATCGAGACAATCCCTGATCTGAAACCGAGTTTAAACACTATGGTTAAAAGTCATTACCTGAGGGCGGTTAACTTACACGTCGAGTTTGTAAGCTGTAAAAAAGATGCTATATGTAATTAATTCAAACTACAAGTGAATGTAAGTCAAACTAAAAGATACATAAAAGTAGGAATCCAGTGTCATATCCATAATACAAAAAGTGAATGCAAGTCAATCTAAAAGATAACTCAATAATAAAATGGAAATGTCATCAATGATCAAACTAAACGTGAATGCAAGTCGAACTAAAAAAATACATCAAACTAGAAATCAAGTGTCATAAATCTAAAGTCTGCATGTGTGGGCCACTCATATCCAAAGTGAATGACAGGCAAGTGTCTTGTACCAGCGATTGTCGAAATTATGGAAAAAAGAAAAACCTGGGGGAAATGTAGGGTTTTTGATAGCTTCCAAGTTTTAAACAACCTAATTAGTGTCTAAATACATCATAATACATCAAAAAATGCAAAAACAAATGTCTACATATCAAGGGACATTAGACATTACTTGAGGGAGGTCCACCTACTCGTTGTGGGTGTGCAAGTTGTGTACAAATTGATGTAATATGATCTACTTAAGCTATATCCTCATACATTGCACATCTCACAACTAAATGTACATGAAAATAAGCAAATAAGATACATACCATACCAATTTTAAATCATAATTTCAATTTTTTTCAATCTGTTTTTTTTTCGCAAAATAGTTAAACAGTTTCAAAGTTAATATTTACTAACATACAATATTTATTTCAATTTTTTTCATCTTTTTAATTTTTAAATTTTTTTAAATTTCTTCAAAAAGATTCGAAATTTTCCCCCATGTCGCTAACATTTCGCTCGACATGGGGGTAAAAACAAAATCTGGCGATTTACAGCCAAGGTTTTCAAATCGTGACTCGAATCGAAAATTGGAAGGAGTCCATTTGAATCGAATCGGAATTTTGAATCGTGAATCGTAAGAGACAAAGCGATTTTTTTAAATATTCATAAAAAATTAAAATATATATATAAATAATTCTAAAAAATTAAAATAATGAATTCTACATAAATAATTCAATATAAATTAATTCTCATTATTCTGGGTTTATCTATTACTTAAAATAGGATAACAATCTTCTTTACAGTTTAAGTTTAAACAGGGGTGCCGTAATTTTTAGAAGCATATAAATCCTTGTTTTTTGATACCAATCTTCTTTATAGTTTAAGTTGTAGAGTTCTGCTACTATTAGGATACTAATTTACATATAGATATTGTTATTTTTAATATTACATACTATTTAAAATAGGTTAGAAACAGTATTATATATATATTGTTTTCCAAAAACACGGGTCCGTAAGTCAAATGTTTTTTTGTTTCTAAAAAAGAGTTTAATTCTCATTATTCTGTGTTTATCTATTACTTAAAATAGGTTAACAATCTCCTTTACAGTTTAAGTTGCAGAGTTCTATTAATATTAGGATACTACTTTTAAGGAATATTCTTGTTTTGCAAAAACAAGGGTCCGTAGGTTTCTAAAATCATGTTTTTTTTGGTTTACAAAAAGAGTTTAATTCTCATTAGAACACTAATTATACACATGTTGTTATTTTGTGTTTATCTTTTACTTAAAATAGGATAACAAGAAGAAAAGGACACAAAATTTGAAATTGGAAGTGAATCGATTAAATAAAAGGAAACAGATTTTGAATCGTTAAACTGCAATAGAATCACGATTCACGATTTAATCGTACGAGTCAAATATGACTCGTACGATTTGACCCAAAAACGAGTCAACCAGGCAAGCTAAATCGCCTGGTTGACGATTCGAGTTGACTTGTACGGTTCATACAATGAATCGTATGATTTTAACAACATAGTTTACAGCCAAATTTCGTGTCGCCATTGGGGGAAATGGCGACGTGTCGCCAGGTTTCGCCAACATTGCATTCACTGGTCCTTGTGGGTAGGGTCATGTATCTGGGGTTTGCCCTATCCCCACCAAGTGGGGTTGGGGGTTCCACATCACAAAAAATTACTCAATTTCCAAATATATATATATATATATATATATATTTGGAAATTTCAATGCTCAATATATATAAAATTTCAATGCTCAATATATATATATATATATATATATTAGACAAGGGACCCTGATATTACGCCACTGCATCACTTCATAGCATTTATAACCTAGTTTAAATTACTCAAAAGATAAAAGGTTATTGATAGATTGAGCATTGAAATTTTATATATGGACTAGGTTTGTTATGTTACTACTAGATTAAACCAAACGAAAGAAATACATGTTATTCCCAAAAAAGAGCATTTAAACATTGTTAGTGGTAAGGTACAGACAATTTTTATTTTACAATATCTTGATTGAGATTCACCAAAGATTTCCACGTAGGACTAATCAAAACCATGTGCAGGCTGAAACTTAAAATCTTGGGAGGTGGACTCTTTTCCTGATCATATTTAGACTCAAAGACAGGAGAAAATATCTGAGAATAAGGATCAAGGCATTTAAAGTGGGAAGTTTTACTTGAGATAGCCTCATTTGGATTTTATTTCTTTTGTATTAACCGAAACAACCTCTATGTTAAAGCTCGCCTAGTGTGGGTAGCCAAATCCCTAGTAATATGGCCTTTGTTTATACAAACTACATCCTTTTTTTTTGGTAAGTACAAAGTTCATCCTTATAATGGTTGTGAATCATTTGATTCAAAAAGGACAGTTTGTTGCAATGTCTCCCTAAAGGATGCTGATGACTTGATTGATCACGGCTTCATATACTGCAAAGTCATGAGGTGTGTGAAGATTGGACAGGTCATCCGTTGCCATTCATTACATTTTTTTTTAAGTCAATCTTGCCCAAAGATAGTCTAAGAGCTTTTGGCACTACACATTGCATGCTATGGATTCCACACGTTGATCAGTATGGGAAGAAAGTAGTTAACACTTAGATAAAAGTGATGGGAAGTATCAAAGAATTATGTTTTCTTCAATGTTCTAGAAAACAGACCAGAACTTGAACTATATCAGATGCAGTTCAGGGTTCTTATAGTCTCACTATCTGATTCAATGGTCCAACTGGGAGGTTTGATGGTTCTCCGTGAACTGGAAAGATATACAGTTCACGGTTCTCAGTTCAATTGGCCAATCCCTTTTCTAAAACACTCATTTCTAGTCATCTTCATTCAAGGATGTTCTACATCCGAGATTGTTGATTAGTGTAACATTGAACTAAGCTGAATTCATCTATTTGGTGTTTACTGGAGATACTTTGCTCCAATGTTGTTTTATATTGCTATATCTTTTGACATTGCCAATCCCAAGCCTGGGTTAAGGAGGAGGGTTGCGCATCACGTTGACAGCCAGTGTAAAACTTCAGCTAAATCTCTTATTGCACAAATCCAATTCTCATTTACTCATAATAAAACTCAAAAAGAGAAAAAGACATGCTATAGATGTGTAGACATTACAAGCTTAAGATGATCACCTAGCCTTCTATGAGACTGGCATAAATATATCAACATTAGAAAATTTTCAACTATATAGAGCTCCAATTAAGTACACAAAAATTAGCAAGAACTCCAGATTGTGAAGTTAATCAAAAATGAATAAAGGAGCCCCATCAGAAGATCATATGGATAGAAGATGAAATTACAATGCAACGAACAAGTTGTGAACTTATAAGGAAATAATTAGCAATTGGAATCACAGGCAGCATGAAACATCAGAACTTGTTTCAACAGTTATTTCCAATAAAGCCGTTGTATAAGATGCTGAAAACCCAAGGATTAAAATGACGCAGCATTTCCAACAGTTATTTGCAATCAGTTTTAAGAATACTTAAGCCTTCCAAGTAGCCAGCATGTAACTAACGAACAAACAACTTATTCAAATTGATTAACTAAAAAGGACAAAATAAAAGAAGCTTCTAGTTGTTTCATCACATGAACTTGCTGCTCTAAACAGGAGAATATGTTGCAAGAAGTTAAAACCTTTGTTCATTTCATTATTCACTTCATTGAAAAAAATACTAGCAAAAATCTACAAAAGAAGGGAAAAAAAAAACTCAAAACTATACATACCATGTTCCGGAGCAGCATAACACGAGTTTGGTGGGCCATTAATGTTCGCACTCTTCAGCTTCTTCTCTGTCTTAGATTCACTAGCGTTCACAATCACCCCAGCTCGCCGATCAGTCTTCTTGGCCATCAAAGGTGTAGTAATACCCT
>JAUPMG010140618.1:0-11265 GCA_031762675.1 Pachysandra terminalis
ACAGTGCCACTGTCCTAATTACTACAATGCCATTTATTCATTTAATTAGCACTTCCCTTATAGTTTAACTCCATGCAGACACATATACATTTAAAATATCATTTGTGCACATAATGTAATGTGTGCGACACGATTATGCACATAAATAAATAAAATGATAAATTAAATAATAATTAATTAATTAATTAATTAATAAAATAAAATAAAATAAAAAATAAAAATGCAAACGGGATTTTATTTTCCTTTTGAACGGATCGGGTCATTACAATAGTACAACCTCTGATAGGACCTCTCATGGAACCTATTACTCATTCTCCCATAACTCACTTAATAGTTCACCATAATTGATTATGTATGCATGCTTAACTTAGGACTCTAATGATAATTCCCGTAGACACTATCCACGCGCCCATACACACGGATAATCTACTAGAAAGCATCATAAGTTTCCTAACATGTGTACAAACAAAACATTCAACAATCACATGTGCTCTATCTGTCTTTGTCCGGTTGACCCAGACAGGCTAATCATTACCTACTTCATCCATATCAATCTATGGGACAGGATAAGTAATTCAACTATCATCAGTATATAAACGTGAGATACTATGTGTGTAAAGTGAACCTGCCAGTATTCTCGTAGCCTACCAGCCTCACTATGGCCTACCACATAGACATACGTGGTGGACATGAGACCACACTCTCTCCCACACTCATCAATCAAGTAGTACGATCCCGGTGATAATGTCCGTAGGAAGCTGTTTGTGCTCCCATACACACAAACAATCCGCCGGTTACCATCACTAGTGCCCTTTCACATGACAAGTAGGCTTACCAGTGATAACACCCCTCAGAAATTGTCTGTGCGCCCATACACGCAAACAATCCGTTGAATGCCATCATAGGTATTTCTCCTTATAATTCCATGCACAACACAATATTGGTCTTCTAAGTTTATGTCATTTGGTTGGGGTCTGTATCACTCTGACATCGTGTAAACATTCCTTAGAAATCAATAATCCAAATACATTTCATTCACTTTAGAAACTTCATTTAAAACAGTCCTTCATGTCCAAATCAAATCCATCGGTAGGCCCGTCGGTGTTCTGACGCCTACTGATCAACTCGCATCTGTAATTCCACTTACTTTCGGTAGGGTGGTCGGTGTACCGACACCTACCCATCAGTAATAGTAGTCTCCTGTCGGTAAGGCGGTCGGTGTACTGACGCTTACCGACCAACAAAGTCTCCTCAAGTATACTCCATCGGTAGGCTTGTCGGTGTACCGACGCCTACCGATGTACAACAGTGGTTCCTTGTCGGTAGGGTGGTCGGTGTACCGACACCTACCGACCAACTTAAGTCAACTTGTAATAGTTTCATCGGTAGGGTGGTTGGTGTACGGATGCCTACCGATCAACTTACACACATATCATTAATTCATTGGTAGACTGGTCAGTGTACCGACGAACCTACCGATGTTTCACGAAGGAATTTTCTGGTTTTCAACACAATGCATCCCCATACATGAAAATCATTCTATAACACATCGGATCAATCAAATTAACATGGTAATTACATCTTTCAACACAAATGAGTGAGAAATCATCGAATCTAAATCATCTTTTGAGTGTAAATACAAAACCTTCTATAATACTGTGAAGACCATACATAAATGTAACTTACCATAATTAAATGCTAAGATTCGGTCCTAGCTTTCCCATTAGTTTCATTTGATCACCTTCTCCATTTCTTCTTTTTCTCAATTTCCTTCTTCCTTAGTTTTGTACGGCTAGGGTTTGATCTTTTTAGTATACCCTCTTCTTTTTCTTCCCATACCATAACTAAATTATCCGATGAAAGGACCAGGGTGATTATGGTAATTCCCTTCTAATCCTTCCATGACCAAGTCAACCTCCTCACATATGGTTGAGATTCAAATTTGAATCTCATATTATTTTCATCACCCTAAATGTTTACTAATTACACAAATGACCGTTTTTGTTGTTTTACTATCAATTACTAACACAATTAGAATTTTAGCCAATTAATTCATAATCAAATTTCTAATAATGCTAATTAAATCCTAAAAATGTTGTTTAATTAATCTACTCTAAAATAACTAAGTTCGGATCATTACAATTATTGATTTGAAAATAAATTGTCTGCTGAGAAATTTAAATTTAAGGTCTCTATATGGGTAATTCGAGAATATACTGGTCACCTTGTAAAAGTAAGTAATTATTCTAACTTCCTTCGAAGACAGATAGCCACCAAAAAGAGTTCCTATGAGATAAACGAAGTCGAGAAAGATGTTATAACATTCAATTGGCCGTAATTCACGTACAACGCACGTCCATTATTACTTAGTAACAATAAAAAAGATGACAAATGTGCTAAAATAATTTATGCGATTATCTAGTGAGGAAAATAATTGTATGCTTGGACCGAGTATTTATCATGTACCCATCTGTCACTCTTCAATTGAGTAAACAGGAAATACTTTGTTATAATGAGAACACTGAAACGTTTTATTATAATGCAAAAGTTAGATCGCCCTTAAAAAATAGAGAAAAAATAAATAAATCGGTCAAATTGACTGTACCAGTCGATATTAGATCAGTCAGGCCGATACCTATTGGACCTGTCATTTTATAAATGTAAAAGGAAAAACCTTTGAATCTCTTGGATCGATCTTATTCAGTCACTGGACAGATCTGATTAAGTCGGTCCATATTGATATCAGTTGGATCGGTTCAATCCAAAGCCACTTGATACAATTAATATATCATGGCTTGAGATTAGACCGGTCTTGATAATAGCGGTACGGACTAACCAATCCGGATCGCATCGGTCCGATATTTGAAACCATGACTAAGACCTTGTGTCCCCCACAATTCATCATTCATGAGATCCAATAGTCTGAATCGTATCCGCAGTATACGGAAAGCATTTCCAAGGTTCCAATCCAACGGTTGAGAATCTCCGGGATTGGCTCGTCTCTGTCTCTTTGAGAAGCACCACATAACACCAGACCAATTAAATAGAGCTAACTTCAGTCTCTCAAGTCTCAAGTACTTTCTCTCTCCTAAAAGTCCTCTTTTTTAGTTTTTTATCTCTCTCTTTCCGCTCGTGTTTTACTTTTGTCTTCTACAATCTTCCATCTTTACAGCAAATCCATCGTAAAAGCTTCCATCTGTAGGTTGATTTGAGCTTGTTTCTGGATTCTCCTTCTTGTGATCTTCTCAGAAACCCTAGGTTTGGCTATGTTACTGTTGATCATCAATTTGTCCTATTTATTTATGGACTTTCGCTTGGTCTCTAGGGTTTACGGCCGTTTCAGTTTACGTTTCGCTTTGATTTCCTATGAATTTCTTTTTTAATTGAGCGAAATTTGAGATTTTTATGTGTTCCTGAAAGGTACAAGCTTGATCTGGCGATCATTCCTTGTTGATATGTTTCTAGATTTTCTTTTTTCTTGCCGGTGTTATTCTTGTTCTGTTTTAAACATCTTATCCTGTTAGTATGATCTCGAATTGAATCTGCTTGACGTTTTTGCTTGGTTTGTTTTGAATCGTACTCAGTTTGCTTTGATTTTATTTTCCCAGTCTAGATTTTTTGGCTGATTCATATGATCTGTTGTGTTTTTGGCCTAGAATTGGTGTAGTTACTTTTCGCTGCAATGCTTTTAGCTTCTCTTTAATGTAAATCTTAGTAATTCTCAATTGTTTAATGGTTGTGCTTGCTTTGCTGTGTTCAAAATTTGCTACAGAAATTGAATAAAAGGAGTCAACAGCATGCCTTGGACGTCTTCTTTTGTTAACTACAGCAGGAACTGTGTTCGCTTGGTGGTGTTCTTTCGTGTCATACTGTAAGATCGGAGTTATTCTGGTAAAATCTTTCTTTCCACGTCTTAGCAGGTTATGCCTGATTTCAGCTTTTTTAATAAAAATTATGTATTGAGGTTCAAAGATGTATTAGAAGAAGAAAAATTGATTGCCCCCTTAAATCAATTTGATGCATTTCCTTTTACAGCGTTCAGGGTTATTTGCTTATGTTTCATTTCTATTATTTTCCATTAAGGGTTTAACGAGGTTGTCAGGGTTGTTTATGTAGGTGAAATTCCTTTGGTTGTGAAAGGATCCTGTTGATACATTTTGATCTCAATTATTATACTGGTTTTGGAGAAGTGAGAATGTACATTGCGGCTAACCTAAAGAAATATCGAGCAGTGAAGGGAGTTGAGATGATTATAACGATTGTTGGGGTCATCGCATATTACCAACGAATGCAAGTTTGTCAGGTAAAGGTGTCACCTTTTCCTTGTGTCAATTTGTGGTTTTTGTTACCATTAACTATGTTTTCTAGAAATTTTATGATCTGTATTGTGTCATGGGACGAAGCAACTATTTGGATTATTGTTGTGCTAGTACTTGATGAGAAACAACAGCTCTTAATTGTCAATTCCTCCAAACTGTATGTAAGCCACATTCCTCTTCTTTTTTTTATTGTCCGACTGATACAACCCTATTGATGCAAATTCCAGAGATGTCTTTGTTTAAATCCTTTTTAATTTGTGGTTTATCTACTATCTTCTTTTCAGTCTGCAAAACTGTTATCATTTTATTGTTAAATATATGCAGTAGTGATATTTCTTCGACTAGAAAGCATTTAAGATATGATTTAACATGATCCCCTACCTCTTTTTTCCCCTAAAACTCCCTACACCTGAGCACACCAGTTTTAAATGACATTATGTACCAAACTTTAAATGGTACTAATTAGCCATATACGTGCTTATGATGAATGCTCAAAAAAAAAATTAAAATAATCCCCACAAAACTCCAATTATATCTTGTAAATGACTGACTCAATTAGATGCGCATCATACAGTATTTCCCCTTAAAGTCTTTTACCGGTGAATCACTGAAAAAAGAGCAAGCAGCCACCAGATTTAATGATTTGGTGGGATCCATAGATGTAGTGGCTGGTGAACCGCTTCTTCTTCTTCACAAAGATTCAGAAAAATCGAGCTTGGATGGAACTGAACAAGATTTTGCGTATGAATAAAAAGGTCAAAGGCTTTATTATTGAGAAAGTTATAGGAGGTTATTAAGTAGCCATCGCAGGTTTCATTATTTTTCTTCCATTCCGTCCTCTCATTACTCAAAGGATAGTGAATGATAGATTCACCATTGAGAGCATGGAGCCCAAAGATAGGACGAATATCATGGTGTTCTAACATCGGCAAGTTGGCATATCAAACAAGAGCTTTTTGAGCAATGATGGGGGGTGGGGGAGAAGAAAAGTTTGTCAATTCCAATGCCTAGCGTCTCCTAATAACACTCTATCACCTTAATTCATTCTTTTGTTGAGGGTCTGCCACTTATTCTGGCCCGCTATTTACATAGCGAAATAGGCAAGGGCTCTTGCTCTAATCCTCGGGCGAATGGTACCTGAGGATTAGAAATCAAATTTAAATGTGATCATGTTGTAAAATTTTAGTGCTACTAATTAGCCATATATTCTTATGACAAATAATGTAATTTTGGTGTGTAGTTACATAAGTTTTAGTAAAATGTAATCATCGGTATATTCTTATATTTTATCTTTTCATGTTTCTATTCTCACAGCAGAAGCTTTTACCCTTAACTTAGGTTTTGTTATTATTCATATGTTTCCTTTTGTTGTGGCAGGCCGAATACTTCCGTCAGCTGCTTAAGCCTGTTACGTAGTTTAAATTTTACAGGCCTCTGAGACGTAAAAGTGACTGCCCTCTTGCCGTTATCACACATAAGAAGGCAGTATCAAAAGTTGGATATTTTCTTTGATGGCTGTTAACTTGGGATAGGCAGCTCTTTCAGACATCATGGCTATAGGGTAATTGTCTCTTATAAACCAGGGTAGCCTCATCTGATAGGAAAACCAGACAATTGCCTACTCTACACTTCCCATCCTCCATCTTTGCGGTTTTAATTCAATAGGATCACTCATGCAGAGTGACCAACAAATTTACCCTAGGAAGATGGGTCCCCCTATTGCATATCAAGTGGGTAATAGTTATATTTGTAATAATGAGTCTGCTGCACCGACCTTGGGTCCAGATCTATATCCAGTTGCAAAGCCCACTTTGGCTTTTCACGGGGTTGAATTACAACCATCTCAAGTTTGTCCCCAGAACTTCATCATCTTTGACCAAACTGATGATAGAAACCGGATCATGTTTCACCCTGGACTGGCCCACACATTCAATTGCCATGGCCTGGATATTCAAGCAACATATATCCAGGATAATGTTGTGACGAAAGATGCAGATAAGAAGAGTAGAGATTCTTCCTCTTCCCTGAAAGAGGATACAGAGGACATCGATGCATTGTTGAGCTTGGAAGAGGAGGAGGATCAAGAAGAATTTGATGAGGAAGAGCTCAGCACTGCCGGGACTCTTGGAAGATATGGAAACAGTTCCCCTGATTCATGCTCGAGTTATGGTTCAAAGGCCAGAAAATTGAGCAGGCAATCATCTTCTACTCAAAAGTCCTCCAGCAACTACAGTAGCAACAGCCATAAAAGTGAAAAGAAACACCAGAGAACGAAAAAGATGATGAAGGCACTGAAGGGAATCGTACCAGGTGGTGATCAAATGAATACTGTTACTGTTCTTGATGAAACAGTTAGGTACCTCAAGTCTCTGAAGGTAGAGGTGAAGAAGCTTGGCATAGGGAACCTCGAGAATTAAGACTGATCCCCTACCAAGGTAAGAAACTCTATCTCAGCAAAATATCAATAAATCACTTATTTAATTAGGACTCTTTATATTTCATTATGCATTTCTGTGTTCCTGTAAAAGTATTTGAGGTTGTGAGAGTGATGATGATAACTGGAGTTTAGGAAAAATGTTCATGTTCATGATTTGCTTTTGTTAGTGGGATGGTGGTGTTGTTCACAGATGGGTTTGGTTGGTGTTGAACTTTTAGAACTTGGTTTGATGATCTTTTGGATAAGTTTGGGTGAGCTAAGAGAGTTAATGTAATGACAGTAATATATGTATGCCCTTTATACTCTTGCTTTTGGCATTTAGCCACTAGAAGCTCCTTTAATATGATGCTATAATACCCATCTTAATGTGTTTAAAACCACTTGTGTCTTCTTTTCCTAGAATCTAATTGATTTTTTTCTTTTTTATTGCTGGAATCTATGTTGATTATTTTGTGGTTATGATCTGCTCAATTTTTTGAAGTGTTATTTTATGGAAAATCTAAGGGTATGTATTAGTCTGGAGCACACTTGTTTTGTTTTGTTTTTAAGTGATTGGGATCCACCCTTTGATATATATCCACCGTAGAAGAGATGAATTAGCTTGATCAAATGATTTAAGGCATTCGATTTCACTATATTCTTTTGGGTGGTGGAAAAGAACTGAGAAAACTTAGATCAAGTGAAACATAATTTTGCAAATTGGATGGTTCAAAAGTTAGTCCAATTATTTTCATATTTTGTAGGTAAGTTCTTGTAAGCGACTCGTACAGTAGTAGATCTGATACTTCTATACACTTGTCACAAATGTGTTATATTTTAGTGTCCAAATTGATTCTTATTTTAGAGTGTCAAACCCTAGATCTTGGACATTATTTTATTAGTTAATAATTTTTCATATAATATGGAGATAATGGTCACCGGATGCATGCATGCATTCCTAGCTGATCCAATTGTTAGTTGCGGTAGTGGCACAAAACCTACCCATCTATTATATATATATAGATTTATCATAATTGGTGCTTTTGGAACTTTCATGTTTATATAGATTAGAACGTCGTCATCGTTGGGAGAAAATGTAACACAAGCAGTTGGATTGAATGGTTTTTGAGATTTGATTTCATATATTTTTTCATAAAAATTCGTTAAAATTTACTTCTTCAAATTCTAAAAGCGAAGTATTAGATATATAGGTCGATCATTATAACTATTACCCCGATGTTTTTAATAAAGTTGTTCTTATAGGCTGCGTTTGTCCCGAGTTCTGTAAGTACTTATTGCAGCTTATCGCTTATTAAGCACTTTTCTAAAATTAAATGTGTTAACGCTTATGGGTAAGTGTTTACCCTTAATCACTAAAGGAAGGCTACCCATAAGGGGAAGCGGCTGAGGCTCTTATGCTTTAAGCTATTTCACAACTTTAGTTATATTTTTTAAATACCTATTTTATTTTTAAACTTTTATAAGCACATAAATAAATGTATTTACCAAACGTTATTTTCTTCAAATAAACAGTTTATTGTTGCTGTGGATAAGTGCTCCCATTGAGCAACTTATCCAATGAGTGCTTATCCGCTTATCATAAGCACAGGCCGGGCTGAATGCAATCATAATCCAAAACAAGTCTTTCAACTTAGCTGCTATTTAATTTTCTTAAATTCTAATAGCAACTTAGTGGGTACCTTTATCATTATCGGTCGGTTGTTAACTTCATGCTGTCAATAAAGTTGATCCTCTAATTACTATGCAGCGAAGAAGGAAGGGAAAGTTCATTTGCATTCTTAATTTATTAAAATACTTTTATAAGTCTAAGTGGATTTAGTAATGATGAAAGGGAAAGTTCCTACCGGTAAGCAGTAGAGGAACATAGCTCAAAAGGAGAAGTTGCAGTGGACAACTTATGCAGAAAGTCGGTATCTAAGGTTGCATTTGGCTCGGTTTGTGCGTTTGGGATAAGCACTTGTTGCATTATTGATTCACTTATCCACAACAACAATAAGGTTTTTTTAAGGGTAATAAGTTGCTTGGTTTAAAAAAAATATATTTGCAAGTTAAATACCTTAACAAGATAAATTGCTAGAAATCTTAAAATTTAGGGATAAAAATATCATTTTTAAAAGGCTAAGTAATGTATTTAAGGTTGAAATACAAGTATTATTAATTTTATGTTGTTTAGAGATGGGTCGACCAAGTTGGCATGACTCGTTTGGGCCCACCCAGGGTCTCCCCTTAATGGGAAGTCCATACTTGATTAGAAGTGTAGATGTGGATAACTCTCTCATAATTAGATTAAGAGATAAAGTCATAGGTGGAGTTGAATTGAGTCTTCTATATGTAGAAGACTCATCCTTCGTGCCCAAGGTTACTATTCACATTTTTGGGAATCCATCCATGGAGAACTCTCTCCTCTCTTCATCTCTTCTTTCTACAGAGATCTGAATTTGCTATTGGGGTCCATACAAAGCCCTAGATCGATTGAGTGTGGATTCATTGTATGTGGTTCTAGTACTCACATATTCCAACGTGGGACATTATCCAATTTGATAGAGATCTTTCGTTGCAGATTTAAGTTCGAGTATGTTGAGATACATAATCTGGATCATTTACAACCTTCATTGGTATCAGAGCCACTGCAATACTTCTTCGTTGGATTGAGGTAAGTCGAGAAACCTCGTCTAATTAGCAATTTCTGTAGAAATCTGCTACTTGCGCACACCCTAGGTTGTTGCGTTTGCGCACGCACCCTTGGGCTGGTGCGTTTGCGCATGCGCCCCTAGGCAGTTGTGCCTGCGCGTTGGGCTACCCGCGCGCGCCCTGCTGCATTGGGCTACCTACGTGCCATGTGTGCTGGGCTGCCCACCCGCGCCCTGCTTTATTGGCCTACACGCGCCCCACGTTGGGCTCCTACGTGAGCGTTGGGCTGTCGCGCGCACCCCACGGGTTGCTGCATTGGGCTACCGCGCGCGCCCAATAAGTTGTTACGCCTGAGCGCTCCCCTGGGCTACTGCTGTGTGTACGCCCTGCAACGCTGAGCTGTCGCGGGCTACATGACTTACTGGCCAAACAATGCTACAAACGGGTAATTGAACCTTGATAAGCGATTCTTACAGATCTGATTTAGCCAATCGGTTCATCCTCTCTAGCCCTATGTGTCCTGGTCTAGCATGCCATCTTAATGAATCAGAAATAATAACATCATCATCATGGAAAGTCAAATTAGAAACCAAATTTGCATCACTTGAGTTATCAATATTAAATTTAAACAGACCATCAGAAATAAATCCCTACCATATAAAATTGACTCTAAAGAAATTGAGACGCATTCTCTACTGAAAATAACAGAAAAACCTAGTCTAAGTAACTCTACTTCTGAGACGAGACTACGACAAATGACAAGTACATAGAATACGTCATAAGGAATTAGTGCGCGGGTCCCTCGCATCTTTAGCAAGTATGTGCCAACTCCTAGCACATCAACGTTAGTATTGTTCCCCATGTATACTTTCTAACTCCCTGCTAGTATTCATCTATAATCCATGAACCCATCTCACTCTTTGGCTATATGTCTGCTCGCTCCAGAATCTACAAATGAGCAAACAAAACATCAGTACAAACCATGTAATAATAGCTAGAGGTTGGGTCAATTCGTACTTGCTTATGCTCAGTGCAATCATGAGCGAAGTGTCCGAATTTGTCGCAGTAGTAGCAAATCACCTTGGACATGTCTTTCTTTCCACCTCTCTTCTCTCTAAGGCGCTTGGTACCTTTCTTTGCCTTAGGTTCTTTCTCAGATGTTTCTCTTTGTTGGGGAACTTTACCCTTGCACTTGCGCATAGACCTTGTTGTCTTGCCCTTCGCCGATTCGGATAAGAGCATAGTGTTTTTAGACCTTGTTGTCTGACACTCTGCTTCGAGCTCAAGATGATGCGAAAAATCATTGAAGGTTTTAATGTTCTCATCGTGCATCATGACGAGCCTCGTGTTCTCTCATGAATCAGGTAGGGATCTCAGAATAACAAGAATTTGCTGCTCATCTGTCAGGCAATTCCTTATGGCTTTCAAATCTCGTATCATAGATGACATCTTTCGAAGATGCTTAACCATGCTTATACTGAGAGTCATCTTGTAGGTCTCAAATTTCATTGTCAGTGCATGTAATTTGGTAGTCGAGATACTAGTGAACGCGAGATTTAGTGTGTTCCACATCTCAAGTGCAATCTTATAAGCCTCAAATTTGCCAATATAATCATTGTGCATACTATACAACATAGAAAAATGTGCACAACAATCCTTCTTGGCCCAATCCTGATAGGCCTCCATGTCTCTATGATGCTAGGCAGTGGTCCCCTTCGTAGGATAGACTAGGCTATGTAATAAAGTAGGGCTGTCAACGAGCCGAGCTAGCTCGGCTCCTTGTTCGGGCTCGGCTCGCAAACTGAGCCTGAGCCCAAAAAAAAGCTCATTATTTTAACGAGCCTGAGCCGAGCTTAGGTAGGCTCGGCTCGGTCTTAT
>JAUPMG010140629.1:0-11264 GCA_031762675.1 Pachysandra terminalis
ATTGTGATGACACCCAACAGCCGAATCATATGTTGATGACTTCCATGGTGAGGGTGTACCCTTCCATGGCGAGGGTACATCTCAACAGACATGAGAAAGATGATAGGTGAGGGGAGTTCATTGTGATGACACCCAACAACCGAATCATATGTTGATGACTTCCATGGCGAGGGTACATCCCAACAGACATGGGAAAGATGATAGGTGAGGGGAGTTCATTGTGATGACACCCAACAGCCGAATCATATACATATTATTTTCAATCATGTAGATAGCATCTCATATTAGACTGCTTGACCCTATCACCATCGTGATCATTCTATGTTAGGTGCACAGCATATAGGAATTCATATGATATTTATTTCGCATGCACGAGTGAATAATGAATCACTACCCCATGCATCTCATCTCATTTGCATATGTGCTTTCTATGAAAATATATGGCCCTCCAATCCAAGGGATGAGTATTACTTGATTTGATTGAGTGATGAAGGAATCCGGGAAACGATGTAAGCGTAACCCCCAGACCCCCTCATTAGCTTCAGGCCATCATAATACGCATACTTGGATTTGATTGAGAGTTATATGGTTGCATCGTCTCTCTTATTTTAGTTTCTTAGAATGAATGTGACGTACAAGGGAAGATTCGAAGTGGTTGAACCCAAGGGGTCAGGTATTGCGTATTAGTTTAGTTTCTATTTGGATGCTTAGTATTACATCCTGTCTTTACATTCTTAAATTATTTATTGCTTTCATTTCCTATATCCCTTGAATGTGTATTGGGATTTGTACTTTCTCTAGTACAATCTTATACATTCCTGAGGTATCTCTCTTATGGGCTCGTGTAGCTCACGCATTATCGCGTCCCCAGTTTTCAGGTACAATAGCTGAAGATCGAGATCAAGACTGTAAGATGGCATAATCGCATTCTGTATGTATCGAATGAAATGTAATAATTAGTATTATGATTATTTAGTTCCTCTTCGTATAAATACCTTACTAGATTATGTATAATCATGGGTTTGTAATTTATTTATCTTAAATTAATTGTCTATTATTTAGTCTATTGTACCATTTATCTCTTAATATTCCATTTTAACATGACCTTACGATATATATATATATTTATACGTTTGGTTGATATGCATATATGTGTTTTATTTCAGTAGCATGTTATCGAGATTTCAATATCTGACTTAGATATATTTACCCATATCTTAATCCGAGTTTTTTTGTATTTCACGAATCTTTGCAACTCCGATAATTAATTACCTAGAGAGGATAATACCTCTAAGTTTACTTATTTAGGTTTTTCCCTAAATAGACAATAGGATTTGATTTGAAAATACTAGACTAGTAGATTTCTGCTACAGATTTAATTCATATCCGATTTTATTTAGCCTCTTTTTGGCTAGATATCATTGCCACTCCTAGGCTTCTGGCTAGGATGATGGTCATGTACTCAATCTCGGGACTTCCAAAGAGGTTTCCGGATTCGGGTCGTGACAATAATAGACTATACGATCGAGCATTCTAGAAATATGACATTGCTAAATTTCGAGGGCGAAATTGCTTTAAGGAGGGAAGGTTGTAGTGACCCTATGTAATGACCTAAAAACTTGACTCCAACTGATTAGCGTTAATGATGAAACAAACCTCAAAATAATTAAACTAAATCGCTAATAGCTTATGGATTATGCCATTAAACCCCAGACCTCAGAAATTTGAGTTAAGGAAGCAATAAATAAAAATTAGATAGTCAAACTGAAGGACCAGCTGATAAATTAAGGATTTATTAAGATCTAAATAATTTAACAAATTAATTAATTCCACTCGTGGACTCCCGTGATCCAACTCAACCTTAATGACAAAAGCCCTCTATCGGGACTCGCAAACATGACCAGACGAGAAGTATAGAGCCAAAAACCAATCTTGCCCTTAAGTGAACACACTATTCAAAGTTTCCTATAGATAGAGCCTTTGGCTAGTAAAACACAAATTCATCCATTCTCTCTTCTTCTCTTGGAATTTTGGAGCCATGAATGATGCTTGGAGCTCAAGAAGGATCTTCCAAGTACCGAAAGGCGCCACAACTCTACTACGCCCCAAGTTGAGTATTCCTCTTTGATCATCTATTTCGGTTGTGTTCTTGTGTTTAGACCTAGGAGAAGTGTGATTTGCCCCATACCTTCCTTCTCCTAGGGATTTAGACCCTTAAATATATTGTAAGTGACACCCTCACCATCAGACTTATAGATTTGACGTGCATGAGAAAAAACCTAAACCAAAGTGTAGAGGAGAAAGGGGGAAAACCCTAAATCCCTGCCTAAGACCCATTTTAAACAAGATTAAACCATGAACGAACCTTCCCGGGAGTGAATCCAAACTCCCGGTGAAATTTTAGTCACAGTAGACCTTTCCCCAGCTTCGGCACACTCGTCGGTGCACCGACGAGGTCGCCAAATCTCAAAGACCGAAATGGGTTCTCAAGAATCGTCACCGAAGGAATTTCAGCGCACCAAAGTGGGTGGCTGAAGCCCACCATAGGCGCGCCGAAGGGTCGCCGAAGGAAAAAGGTGACTAAACTAAATTGACTTCTCGTCTATCGAGACCCATTTGGACCAAACCCCGAGGTGTCAAATCATTTGGCACACTTTCACCTATTTAGGCACGCCGAGAGGTCACCGAGTACCCCGCCAAATCACTCCACATGTCCAATTGGAGTGATTCCAACGGGAGCGCATGTATCTTGACTAATTACATGTGCTTAGCCTAATTCTAGGTCATTTAGACCTCTTGTGTGAAATCTAACCCCTCAACACGGAATTCCAGTCGGATCAATTGGGCCAAGCAATAGGAGTTTTGGGAGAATGGGTAAGTATGTGTAATTATCGTAATTAGTGAGTAGGACTCTATACTTCATAATCTTGGTAAATTAGTTATGGGACTGTGCCCATACGGTTGATTTCGTGAATATATGCCTATGAACTATTGATTGTTGCATTAAATCTAAAGATGTGAATTGAATATTGCATATGGACTTTCCAGCTGTGATAGCCTAGTCTTCAACCCCTCATGACACAAGGGTTTGACTGACACATGGGATATTGACTTGAAAGCTAATTAGTCCTCTGAGAGGACACTAGTCGGACCAAGCTGAGTGAGCAAACCCACATAGGGAATCTCCTCAGTCTTGAGGTGAGACAACTTCCCAAGGATCCGCATGTTGGTGTAAGCTTGGAAGATGGTATGCTATCCCAAGGATCTGCACATTGGTGTAAGCTTGGGTGATAGCTAGGCCATATGATGCCTCTGTTGGGTTGTGAAGATGTATGAATCCCTGAGGGATACCGCAGGTGGCTGCAAGTCTTGGTCTAGTGGCCCGTGATAAAAAATAAGTGGGGGAATTGTGCCTTCTAGGTTGAAAGCCCTTAAAACTATGCGGTTCCGATAGAATGGTCCTATCCCTAAGCCCGTCGTACGGAGGGGATAATTTCAGGTTGTTGGAATACCCCGGATAGAGATTCGAGATCACGTGGGATCATACGATATTTCACAACTTAGACAGCTTTACATTTATCTTGCATTGCACGTCTGTTGATATTATTGTCAGTGCCACTTGTATGAAGCACTTGGCCCAATTCTCATACCTCATATCATGCATGTAGTGTAAGATTACAGACCACTGAGTATTACTCCGTGAGGATGGGAGAGAATTATAAATGCATTACACAACTGTACACAACACACACTTGTTATATTTATTACACCTTGTACACGTCTGCACATTTTCTCAATCACTGGAACATGAGTGAATGCCTTTCAATGAAGGTTTACTCATCCGGGCTTCCAGCTTATGGATGTTGTTTAATATTTCAGGTTCTGGAGCTTAGACGCGGCACGAGAAGACTTGGTTTGGGGTAGCATACTCTGATAGACGAATGGTATAGATAGTTAGAAATAGATTTCACTTCATTTAAATTTGCTAGTTTAGCAAAGCATCATAGTTACTTATATGTTACTAGAACTATTGAACTTCCGCTTATGTTTGTTGATCCACCTCCATAGTGATATGAGTTGAAGGTCGCAACTAAACCCAAAAATTCTAATTTTTTGATTGGTTCGTGACAAAGATGGTATCAGAGCATAAGTTCTTCTAAGACTTAAGTAACTAATTAACACTACAACTAGGATTTAGGATTAGAACCTTATAGATCAACCATCTGGTAGGTTAAGTGGGGTTAAGGGAAATGAGTATAGTAGGATGTGAATGGTGAGGAATGTGTGTGTCGTTGATTGTACACCTTAGCAAGTACTCTAGATGAACGATCAGGGATAACTAGCCTACTATTCCTGAGGATTCTGAATTTGCGGCTACTAAGGTGAAGTCTATGCTAAGTGTTGGATTCTCATGACCACTAGGAGGTGATGAATCTAGGACTTATGATTGTTGTATGAACTAATTTAAGATTACTTAGAACGCCAATGCTGATAAATTTTCAAATTTCGAGGCAAATGTAGTTGCAAATGCATTAAGCCGAGGAATTTGACGATTTATAGAAGTTGGGTTTTTATATTTAAATTATGAAGATTAATAATTAAGAATTAATTACATTATACCTAATACCAATTATAATGATTTATTTTCGGTAAAAAATTAGTCATTGGGACTAAGACAGGTTAGGTACTATTCAATCTGACCCGAACCAGAAACTATACCCAATTTAAAACTTCGTCAAGTTCCCATGATTTGGCATGATTGATGTGTTAAATTTACTTCAAAAATTATAAGAAAAATGTGCGTTTTGGAATTTTCAAATTTGGAACCCTAAAACACTTCAGCGCACTGTAGGCGCGTCGAAGATCTGGCCGAAACCGTCGCCGAGACTTACTTAAGGTCATTTTGACCTTATTTTATTTTTTCTCTTCACTCTCTAATACTCTTTCCTCTAAGTCATTTTCTTTCCATTTCAACTCCAATCAAAGCTTCCAAGGGGAAATTCCTAATCAAGGTAAATCAATCTTCATTTTCCCTTTTCTTGTTTACTAGAATCCCTACTCTAGACTTTCCGTCTACAACTCTCTAAAGGTTAGAATGGCTAGAACACAAACCAAGGGGAAGAAAGCTTCCCAAAAGTCCAAATCCACTAGGACTTCCACTTCTAGAAGGGAACCATCTCCTGACCCATACGAAATGGAAGATTTTGAGATTTCACCCGAGTCAGAGCCGAAAACCGAACTAGAGCACCCGCCTCTGAGTTCGCTCACAGGAACCTATTGATAGAGAGGGGTACCGTGGCCCTACATGTAGATTCGTATGGTGTCCCTGCCATCCGACGAGCCATAGGTTGGGATCCCATCCTGAACTGGGGGGGCCAAGCCTATGAAACCCTAATTAGAGACATGTACAGTTACATCACCCTACCGGACCTGGAGACTTCCTCCATCACTTTTTGCACTCCTCGAGGAACCCAAATCCTCAACCTACAACTCGTTTCTTCCTTAATGCACGTGCCCATGAACAACGTGCTCAGTACAGTCCCCGACCTTCCTTTTTCAGAGCGGGCCGATGTTACTATGACTTTGTGTGGCTATAATACCGCATGGAGGAATAGTAATGCCCTCGCTGCCACCCGACTTCGTGCACCCTACCGCATACTCCATGCGATCTTCCTCTGCTGTGTTTACCCACGCACGGGTAACACAAGCGATCTCACTCCATTCATGGTGCGAGTGCTTCACATGGTCGTGACAGGACAGAGTCCGTGCCTTCCCTCTTTGGTGCTTACCCACATCATCAGGTTCTTCAGGTTCACCCGAAAGGGTGACTTGCCCTTTCCGTGCCTGATGTGCGCAATCGCTAGAGAGTGGGGCATTCAGCCGAGCCAGCTGGACACTCTGTTGGTCGAGAGGTCCTTTACCTTCACGAATCTCACACTGATGAAGCAACCCAGATATGCGCATGAGCTTGAGCAGCAGCAGCAGCCACAGGAGCCACCGCAGGAGCCGGCCGACTAGCAATGCAGAGCTTCTACCTCAGCAGCGCCTGGACCTGAGTACGTCCCGCGGTGAGGACAGTCTATTGATGCGAGACTCGCAGCCATGGAGAGGGCTAATTATAGAGAACATCTGAGGACGAGGGCAACAGTTGCTACAGTTACAGTGGAGCAGCATAGGACCCGGAGACAGATATCCAGGTTGCAGAGGACTGTTAATGCAACACTCTGATTCCTGTAGGACACCTTTGGCTGCGGTCGCGTCGTGGATGTTGCACCTCTTGCTAGCATGCCTCCTGCACCACCTCCGGCAAGCCGGCGATATTTGTGTCCTTGTTCTACTCATTACTGTTGCGGCATTATCATCTTCTTTTGATGTGTTTCCAAGATGTACCAGACTTTATTTACTGTTGTAGCTGTCTTTTTGAGTTGGGCAGTAATTGGGCCCAGTTGATGTGAGGAACTAGTGTTCTCTTTAGTAAATCATGTTGCGTCGTGTTTGATGTTCATAATCCTCTTTTCTTTCCTGCCATACACGTCCATGAAAATCCTCTCTATATCCTTAGAACTCCTTGGAGATATTTCGGGGACGAAATTCTTTTAAGGGGGTTAGACTGTAATGACCTGAAAACTTGAATCCAACTGGTTAGGGTTAATGATGAAACAAACCACAAAATAATTAAATTAAATCGCTAATAGCTTAGGGATTATGCCATTAAACCCCTGACCTCAGAAATTTGAGTTAAGGAAGCAATAAATAAAAATTAGATAGTCAAACTGAAGGACCAGCTGATAAATTAAGGATTTATTAAGATCTAAATAATTTAACAAATTAATTAATTCCACTTGTGATCCAACTCAACCTTAATGACAAAAGCCCTCTATCGGGACCAGCAAACACGACCAGACGAAAAGTATAGCCAAAAACCCTATCTTGCCCTTAAGTGAAAACACTATTCATAGGTTTCCTATAAATAGAGCCTTTGGCTCATAAAACACAAATTTATCCATTCTCTCTTCTTCTCTTGGAATTTTGGAGCCATGAAAGATGCTTGGAGCTCAAGAAGGATCTTCCAAGTACCGGAAGGCGCCGCAAATCAAATCTGACCCTTGCTACTGTGCCCCAAGTAGAGTATTCCTCTTTGATCGTGTATTTCGGTTGTGTTCTTGTATATGGACCTAGGAGAAGTGTGATTAGCCCCATACCTTCCTTCTCCTAGGGATTTAGACCCTTATATATATTGTATGCGACACCCTCACCATCAGACTTATAGATTTGACGTGCATGAGAAAACACCTAAACCAAAGTGTAGAGGAAAAAGGGGGAAAACCGAGCACCCCGCCAAACCACTCCACATGTCCAATTGGTGTGATTCCAACGGAAGCGCATGTATCTTGACTAGTTGCACGTGCTTAGCCTAATTCTGGGTCAATTAGACCTCTGGTGTGAAATCCAACCCCTCAACCCAGAATTCCAGTTGGATCAATTGGGCCAAGCAGTAGGAGTTTTGGGAAAATGGGTAAGCATGACTACCTAAACTTCCTATCAACTTCACACCATCATAATACACATGTTAAGATATGGTTGAACAATGAAATGTCCCCTTTGTTGTGAAATGGTGAATTTGGGCATACTAAGATGCATTGGTTGTTGTATTATGAAATTGAGTTTGGAATAGGCACTGTGTTTCCTCTTGTGTTAATTTCTTGTTAGTAGTGGTTAGAAAGACTTATAGGTAGGAATTCTACGGTATGTAATCTTATGCGTTGTTAGTAAGTTAGGTATATATATATATATATATATATATATATAAGTAGATGTATAATTATTGTATTTAGTGAGTAGGACTCTGCACTTCATAATCTTGGTAAATTAGTTATGGGACTGTGCCCATATGGTTGCTTTCGTCAATATATGCCTATGAACTATTGATTGTTGCATTAAATCTAAAGATGTGAATTGAATATTGCATATGGACTTTCCGGTTGTGATAGCCTTGTCTTCAACCCCTCATGACACAAGGGTTACACTGACACATGGGATATTGACTTGAAAGCTAATTAGTCCTATGAGAGGACACTGGTCGGACCAAGCTGATTGAGCAAAACCACATAGGGAATCTCCTCAGTCTTGAGGTGAGACAACTTCCAAGGATCCGCACGTTAGTAAAGCTTAGGAGATAGCTAGGCCATATGATGCCTCTGTTGGGTTGTGAAGATGTATGAATCCCTGAGGGATACCGCAGGTGGCTGCAAGTCTTGGTCGAGTAGCCCGTGATCAAAAATAAGTGGGGGAATTGTGCGTCCTAGGTTGAAAGCCCTTAAAACTATGCAGTTCTCATAGAATGGTCCTATCCCCAAGCCCGTCGTAAGGGGGGATGATATTAGGTTGCTGGAACACCCCGGATAGAGATTCGAGATCTCGTGGGATCATACGATATTTCACAACTTAGACAGCTTTACATTTATCTTGCATTGCACGTCTGTGTTGATATTATTGTCAATGCCACTTGTATAAAGCACTTGGCCCAATTCTCATACCTCATATCATGCATGTAGTATAGGATTACAGACCACTGAGTATTACTCCGTGAGGATGGGAGAGAATTATAAATGCATGACACAACTATACACAGCACACACTTGTTATATTTATTACACCTTGTACACGTCTGCAGATTTTCTCCATCACTGGGACATGAGTGAATGCCTTTCAATGAAGGTTTAATCATCCGAGCTTCTAGCTTTTGGATGTTATTTAATATTTTTAAGTTCAGGAGCTTAGACGCGACACAAGAAGACTTGGTTTGGGGTAGCGTACTCTGTTAGACGAATGGTATAGATAGTTAGAAATAGATTTCACTTCATTTAAATTTGCTAGTTTAGCAAAGCATCGTAGTTACTTATATTTTACTAGAACTATTGAACTTCCGCTTATGTTTGTTGATCCACCTTCATAGTGATATGGGGTGAAGGTCGCAACTAAACCCGAGAATTCTAAATATTTGGGTTGGTTCGTGACACCCTAAACCAGATTCATTAGTTAATTAACAAGTTAGGTGATGTATTATGACCAAAATCATAGCTTTGGGGCTGAACTGTAATTAAGTGGTGTTTATTGGTGATTAATAGGAATTATAAGGGAACAAGGTGTAATTAACCAACTTAGAGTTGAAGGAAATTTCTAACTCACGTGTAATGTATGGGAAATAGGAATTTAGTTTAATTAAATTATTATATTCTTTTAGAATATTTCTAAATAAAGTAGGAGGGTTAAGTTAGTGATATCTATAAGATTTGAATTCTAATTAGAAAGAGATGGGTATTGGAGGGAGAATAGGAAAGGGACGTGAGATTTGGAAAGAGAAGATTTGGGTTTTTCTATAAAGTGATAGGTTTGGGTTGATCCTCCATAACAAGAAGGAGATTAGGGTTTGCTGAGAAAGAAAAGAGAGAGAGAGAGAGGAGGCTGTGGCTGGGTCGACTAGAAGAAGAAGAAAAAGAAGAAGAAGAAAGGAAGAACACAATAGGATCAAACGAGCATAATCTATAAGTTGCATTTTCTGTGTAATCCTCTTGGGATTTCGTGGTTATTAATGAGTGATTATGTGCTCAATGTTGATATCCTAATACTATAGTTTTTTACGCCTATATATATGAGTTTTTGATTATGTGATATATATACTTGAAAGGATGCCAGTTGACTTGAGATTTTTAAGTATACATTGATCAATGTTAAACTTGATCATTATGTTAATAGATTATTTGGTTATGTTTTGTAAGTGTTTTGGTTTCCAATATGATTAATTATGGACCTTAACATCAATAGGGACTGATTTGGATACCAAAGAACATGGGTTTACGAACCCAGAAAACCCTGGAAAACTGTATAGATCTGAATCATCGACATCCGGACCTATTTATGTATTCTTAATAATTTATTTTATATTTTATTATGATTCCCCTGTTTGCTAGGAACACACCAAAACAAGTTTGAAACGATTCCTATTAGCAGTTAGGAAGTTATGACCAAACTACTAGCCGTACATCGAAGCTGAAAAACCCTGAAAAGTGCCTAGTTGGTACACCGACCACCCTACCGACAGGAGACCGCTATAGCCCATCGGTAGGCATCGGTACACCGACCACCGTACTGATGGAGGCCGGACCACCGTATTAGAGTTGGTCGGTAGGCTCCCTACTGATGGATGCCTAACCACCATATTAGAGTTTGTCGGTAGGCGTCGGTACACCGACCAGCCTACTAATGGATTTGATTTGACCATAATTGATTGTTTTGACTTGGAAACATGACTGTTTTAGAGATTTTTGAACCTATTGACTTGGAGACTTGACCACTAGACTTAGGATTGTAAATTACACATGATATGAGGTTGTGACATGAGTATGAAGTGCTTGATTGTTGTGCTAGCATATAATTATCATAATTGTTGCCTTGAAAAGGATTCCTGTAATGGCTTCCTAAGGATTGTTCGGATGTATGGGCGCCTGGGCTGCTTCCGAATGGTGTTATCACCGGAGATCCAAGTGATTGTTGTGGAGGAGTCTTGTGATGGTTTCCGGTGGATTATTCGTTTTGGAATATCACGGATTGGAATCGTAGAAGGTTGTTGTCATGGGTAATCGTCTTTGTGAAAAACTTCCTTGGGTTAAATCCCTAAATTTACGTGGGTAAACGTCCTCGTAGAAGACCTCCCTTGGTGTTAATCCCTAAATGTACGAAAATAGCTTCAAGAATTGTGCCCGGTAGGTTAGGAATCCTACAAAACCACATTGTACACGTGGGATAATTGATGTAGAGACATACTGGTGGAATATACCAGTAACACGCCATACTTCCGCACTCTGATTTCATTTATGAAAGCATTATTTGGCTTTTATTATGGTTTTTTGTTGTGTACCGCTTTTCATAGTTGGGAACCCGAAGGTCTCACCTCGTGATCCGTGCCACCTGCCTAGGGATTCAGGTATCGGGATCCGGGGTGTGACAGCAAGTCCCTAAAAGAAAGGGTTACTGATACAGGTGTGTTTCCACCGTGGGTGAAAGTCCCTAAGGGAATGGTACAGATGGCATCCTTCGTCGATGAAAGTCCCTAAACGTATGGCGTGTTACTGGTGTATTCCACCGTGAGTAAAGTCTCTTAAGGAATAAGAATAGTGGTTTCTACCATGGGTGCAAGTCCCTAAAAGGATGGGTCGTATGGTCGTGAGTTGGATTGAGCACGTAATTGGGCTAGGCCTGGTTAC
>JAUPMG010140640.1:0-11264 GCA_031762675.1 Pachysandra terminalis
AAATATTAAACAACATCCATAAGCTGGAAGCCCGGATGAGTAAACCTCCGATGAAGTGTATTCACTCATGTTCTAGCATTTGAGAAAAGTGCAGATGTGTACAATTGTGTAATAAGCCACTATGTGCAAGTGGTGTAGAGTAGTGGCATACAATTATAGATAAAGTAATATAAAGTTCTCTCCCATCCTGACGGAGTATTACTCAGTGGTCTGTGATCCTACAACTACATGCATAGATTTTAAGAATGTGAATTAGGACAAGTGTTTCATACAAGAGGCTCTGACAATAATATCAACACAGAATATGCAATACAAGAGAAATGTTACGCTGTCTGAGAGCTGAAATATCGTATGATCCCACGCGATCTCGATTTCTATCCGGGGTGTCCCATCAACTTGAATGCGCCCCAGGATGTCCCAGCAACCTGAATGCATCCCCCGTACGAACAGACTAAGGGATAGGACCATTCTATGTGTACAACATAGTTTTAAGGATTTTCAACCTACGAGGCACAATCCCCCCACTTATTTTTGATCACGGGCTATTAAGCCAAGACTTGCCGGCACTCCGGTATCCCTCAGGGATTCATACATCTTCATAGCCCAACAGAAGGTATATATATATATCATCTCATTGACTCCCAAGCTTACACCAACATGCCGATCCTTGTGATAGCCTACCATCTTCCAAGCTTACACTTACGTGCGGATCCTTGCGCAAACATCATTCCTCAAGACTGACGAGGTTCCCTATATGGGTTCGCTCTCAGCTTGGGTCATATCATAGGGTCCTCTTGTAGGACTAAGTGGCTATCAAGTCAATATCCCAGGTGTCAGTCTAAACCCATGGTGTCATGATGGGTATTAGACCAGGCTATCACAGCCGGAAAGTTCATATGCAACATTCAAATTCAAATCCTTTATTTAATGCAACAGACAAGATCTCACGGGTATATATTTAGACATTCAATCATATGGGCAAAGTCCCATAAACTAACTTATTAAGAAAGATAAAATGCATAACCTCACTTACTAATCAATATAGAACATATAATCTAACTTACTACATAATATAAAACATATAGCCTAACTTACTAAGAATATATATATATATACAATAGATCTAACTCTACCCACACACTTCTCTGTACATTACTAACAGAAATCTAAGTGTAATACAACCCTACAATTAAAGAATAAGGCAAGTTGGGCACACCGGCACCAAACTCCTCATCAACAATATCCGTTGGATTCATCAACATGATTCAATTCATCATATAAATACATGCAAGGCATCCGAGTGCCTAAACGAAGTGCATTCCCATAGAATAGGTATTAAGGGCATCTCAATATGCCTAACTCACAATTGGATAGGTAAGTAAATCATTATAACATCTAATTGTATCTCAACAAGTGTATTATGTTAGTACAAAGCTAATAGGAGGGTCTGGGGGCCATGCTTACTCATTTCCCTTAAATCCTCTATTGCTTGGCCAAACTAAGAAATCTAAATTTTTGGGTTGAGGGGTCGGATTTTACATGAGAGGTCTAATTGCCCTAGAAATAGGCTAAACACGTGTAACTAGTCAAGATACACGCACTCCCATTGGAATCACTCCATTTGGACCAGTGGAGCTGTTCGGCGAGGTCTTCGGCAAACTTTCGGCGTGCTAAATGTGGAAAAGTGTGCCAAATGAGTTGGCACCTTGGGGTTTGGTCCAAAAGAGTCTTAATAGACGAGGAGTCAACTTGGTTTGGTCACTTATATATTTCGACGACATCTTAGGATCGCCTAAAGAGGTTTCGGCGACCTCTTCGGTGCGCCTAAATTCCTTCAGCGACCATTCCTGAGAGTCACATTTGACCTCTAAGATTCGACGACCTCTTTGGTGAGCCAAAGAGTGCACCAAAGTTGAGGAAAAGGTCCAATGAGGCTGAAATTTAACTAGGATCTTGGTTTTACTCCCAGGAAGGTCCGATTATGATGGAAATCCATTTTTATTAGGTCTACAATGGAGTTTTGGGGTTTCCCCCTTTTTCGCTCCACTTAGGGTTGGGTTTTTCCACATGCAAGATTAAATGAGGTGATTTGGTGTTTAGGGTTCCACATGCATCAATAAAAATGGTCTAAATCCCAAGGAGAAGGTGAGTATGAAGAAAAAAAATCCTTCTCCTAAGTCAAAATACCAAAACACAACTAAATATCACATTCAAAGGTAGGTTACTCAACTTGAGGTGTTGTCGAGTGGGTCGGAGTCCATTAGTCGCGCATCCGAGTCTTGGATGATCTCCATTTGCTCCTCATTTGCTCCAAAACCCCAAGAGAATGAGAGAAGAGAAGAGGAAATGAGTTTTATGAGCTAACTGTTCTATTTATAGTCAAGCTGTGAATAGTATCAACACTAAGGGCAAAACGGGGTTTCCGGTTCTACATTTTCCGACTGGCTACCTATGTAGGCTTTGTCGGTGGGTCTGAGGTGGATCTCGGAAGTCGAAGAATGTGATATATTATCTTATTTAATTATTTTAATCTTAATTAATCTCTTAGTTTTCATCTAGCCATTCAGATTGGCTACCAAAATTAATTTAATTTTTAAGTAGCTTAACTTTCTGAGGTCAGGGATCTAATGGCATCAACCTAATCTATTTGTGGACCTAATTTAATTATTTTAAATTAAGCTTAGTTACTAATCAAGTTTAATTGAGGTTATTGGTTAAGGTCCTTACAGTAAGTATGAATCAAATCATGTTTTTGGATATTGCTTATTGGGTTTTGTGTGGAATTCAAAGTTAGAGGGAGTTACTTAACATTGTTTTATGATTAGAGTTGAAGAGGAGTCAAAATAAGGCTAAATTTCCCAGTTCGCGATGTTCGGCGGCATCCTCGGTGCGCCGAGCCGAACACACCTAGAAGGCCCTCGGCTCGCCGATCCTCATAACTTGACTTTTTAGTCCCTGGTTTTTACATCAAACCCCACTCGGTGCGCCGAGCTTGACCGTTCGAACAAAACCGAAAATCCAATTTGGACCCCTCGGCGACCTCCTCGATGCGCCGAAAGCTTGCCGAAAGTACACCGAAGACCCCTCGGCTCGCCGAGAATTACAAACCTTGTCCGTTTAACTTGAAGTTCACGTACTTTCTTATTTTGACCTAATTAGACTTATTTTGATGTCAGTTTTGCTAAATTATAATTATTTCATATATTTGCTTCTTTATGGACTCTTTGGCTATGTTGGTGAACATGTGATATTCTGGTATGCTTTATATTTCTTGTTTATTCAATATCCAGCATGTTAATTAGTCTTATTACACATTGTACACATGAATTGTATGCTTAGTTAATGCGCACATTCTCACTTTCACATCATTAGACCTTTTTGGCTTCATGACCTTGGATTGTGTCTGAATGCCATACCCTTGTCATGATTCCATACTTCTGAAATTCATGGCATTTCACGAGAGTGTTATGATATGGAAATCATAATAGGTGAGGAGATTGTATATATTTTTGGAGTTGAGGGATTGATCATCCCAATAGATCTATTTTGATTCTTGCTTGCGAGACAAATGCCCGTCTTGTTGGATGGATGACCAAGTGAAATTCTGTTAGTAGATCTGTTTATGTATGACTCACAGGAAACATTTCACACTAGCGAAGCCCTAGGATTTTTCCCCATGATCAGAAATAATGTGAGGAAATTGGGACCTCTAGGTCGCAGTTCCTTAAAACTATGATAAGCACATGGAATAACCCTAGATTCTGGCCGTGTATTCGGAGGATGATATTCATCTTGTTAGACAGGGGTTTGATCGGGTGTGAAACATATATCAAACGAATACTGTACAACATATTGTATATTATATTGTCTTCAATCACATGTGGTGATCTTACATGCTAGGAGCACATCATGCATTAATAATTGAATCAGCCCCATCACATTACATATTATATCTTGTTACTTTATACTAGTTACTCACATTGCATCAGATTACATATCTAGTATTTATCCCATTCTCACTTGCCCTTTCAGCACGTATTATATGCATACTGACTCTCATATTGTTTATTGCGGATTACCATTGAGGAGTGGCATTGTCCCTATTTCAATCTTAATTAATGTTAGCCTTGTTTACTTACAAAGCTAGTCTAGCTTACGCTTTTGAGAACAACATATTTTAGGACCTATAGATGATGGACACATGGACCATGAGGAACAAGGTGGAGAACAAGGATGCTATGAAGATATTAGTCATTATTACGGTTTTATTCGATGATTTTAGTAGAACTTGTAGTAGGGTTTATTCGATGTAATTTCAGTACTTAATTTTATTTTTAATAGGGATTGATTTGAAGCATGAGACTATTATTATTTTACTTTCCGCTGCTTTCTGTTTGATGGATGTTATGTGATGAATACTATATCTTAATAAACTACTTTTCTATACTCATCTTATATAAATGTCCTTATTTATTCATTGATTTTGGCTATGTATTGTTTATCCACTCTCATTTGGATTTGAGGTGAGAGTTTCAAACTAGACTTGGGGACTCCAGTGAGATTTCCAGGTTTGGTTCATGAGAAAAATGGTATCAAAGCCTAGTTCTTATGTTTTCAATCAATTCCACAAGTTTTTGATATGATGATATTTCAAAGTCTTCTGTGTGCCGATATTCCAAATGTTTTCTCTATGCTGATTGTTTATTCTAACATGGCTACTAACTTAAGTGTAGGCATATTTCTTTCTTCTTAAATAGATTTACTAATCATCCTGTTTTCAGAATGGCCAGTAGAAGAAGAGGTAACATGGGTGCTAGTTCAAGTGGAGGTGATGATCAAGATCCACAACTTGCTAGAGTTTACCAAGCATTGGGAGAGATGGATGCAATGATGCAACGATCACAACGTCAATCAGTGCCACAACAATCTCAAGCACAATGGAATACTCGTAGCATTGAGAAGTTCAAGAAGCTTGGACCGATTGGGTCACGAACCAACCGAAAAGTCCCAATTTCTCAGACTTATGATTCATTCGTAACTCTCACCCATATTTCTACGGGAGTGGATAACAATGGTCAAAACTTAAACATAAGTTATTTACAGTTCTAATAAGATATAAGTAACAAAATTTCAAAATCTAAATTTGACAAGTTCTAAAAGAGGAAAAGTCTAATTTCTAAACTACCACTAAAGTTCTATCAGAGTACGGTACCCATACCAGGTTCTCTCTCATCGTGACCAAGCTCATCAAACCGAAAGATCCTCCCTAACTTCAATCTCCTCAGCTGCCGTCTCGACTAAGGATCCTGAAAGTTGTTTTCTAAATTTCATGAGCTACACTAGCCAGTAAGTAAATAACTTTATAATTGTGCATGATTAACTTAGAGTCAAGTCATTACTCATTATATCCACTCCACACAATAAGGAGATCATAATGAAATGAAATGCATCAGGTCGAGTATTAATTATGCATGCTGTGCACCTATTTACAATAATCACCACGGTGAGCTAATCAAGCAATCTAGTATACAATGCAGTCTGTCAGTATGTAAAGATGGCGTGTTTCCTCTTGATCCAGTCTCTATCCAAGATGTCCCACCAACGTGAATTCATCCAGGGTGTCCCACCAATGTGAATTCACCCCCAGTATTTATGGCAATGGAATATGACTATTCTATGTGTACATCATAGTTTTATGGGTTTTCAACCAAGGAGGCACAATCCCCTCACTTATTTTTGATCAAGGGTAAACTTCGAGGCTTACACCAATGTGCGGATCCCTCAGGATATCATGAAACTTAACAAACTACCAAGGTCTCTCTCTGATATTTCTTCTAGGCTGCATCAACGTGCTGATCCTTGGGTAAACATCATTTTCCAAGCTGCACCAACGTGCTGATCCTTGGGTAATATGCTCTTGGGCAATGAGTGAGTTTGTTGGGGGTAGCTAATCCCTCAACTAGTCCTTGCTAGTCTCCTTACTAGATGTGGAATTCTCATCCTATCACTCTTATTTAACTCACGAGACTCAACCGTGTGGTAGCAAAAAACAGGGTATTTCTCTTTGACCAAGCAATGATCTCAAGTCAATGTAGTGCAAGTGTAGAGGGGCAAGCTAGCTAAGCATTCGGTTCATAGTGTACAATGTGTAATAACAACCAATAAGCGTGTAATTCATCAATCTTACATTTAATACAAGTCATAGTTTGAGTAACACGTAATAGGTCCATTGAGAAGCAACCATATAAGATTAACTAAGCATTCACATTATGCACCAGATGTCTCATTAACCATAAGTATATTGATCACCCCAAGCCTAACATTCATAATTCATAAGCACATGGAAACGGGTCCATGAAGAAGCAAGTATAAGAACAATCACAATTGAAATCAATATCATCATCTTGATATAATTAGATCGATCCTAGGTTATGTGTAAGTTCTAAGTCAATGGGACATATTAAAGGAAAGTGACTAATTCCAAGGCAACTTACTCAATTTAGGGTCCATAAAGACATAACTGCATTAAATAATGATAAACTAACAAAACTAATATCAAATTCAGTTTAATTAGGTCATAATGTGATTACATGAGAAATTTCAGCTCAACAGGACAAGACTGAGTGGCTTGGCGCACCTTTCGGCGCACTGAATTGAGACTCGGCGAAAATTCCAGGGACTCCATTCCTGGCGACCTCTTTGGCGCCCTCTTCGGCTCGCCGAGCATAAATTCTGGGTTGACACCCTTACACTAAAATGGTCATAACATTCTTTGTACAACTCGGATGTGCCTCAAACTTATCTTGTGGGATTCCTGACGAATAGAGGAATCCAACAGTACTAAATTTGTTACAATCAGAGCTCGGTAGAGTTTCCGGTGAGCCAAGAAAATCACCAGAATATATTTGGGTCGTCAGCGAAGCGTTTGGCGCACCGAGGAGGCTGCTGAACGTCGTGGTTCAACCAAATAGAGGGATTTTATCACCAATTTGAAAATAAAACAAAGTAGAAACATCATTCATGCATTATAAAATCAAATCCATTTCATTTCATCCCAAAAACATGATTCTTCCATAGCATGCAAATCAAGCCTTTCAAATTCATTCCTTAACATTCTAAAGCTTGCATGACCTAGAAAATAAAGAGAAAAAACCACGAATATACTCAAATCAAGAACAAAAATGAAGGTATCTACTTACCTTAGCAAAAATGCAAGAAGAAATATGAGATTCCAAACATGCAATGTCCCTTCTTCTCTTTTCTCTTTCAAACTTCCAAGCAAACCATCAAAACCAAACCAAGAGAGAAACATGAGATTCTATCAAGCAAGGAGACCCATGTCTCATGTCTCCCCTCAAACAACATCCTAGCCCTCCAAATCTAACTACTCACATCTTGGCCATAGGATTGAATAGTTGGTGGGAGTTGGTATTCCCTACCACCAACTCCCCCTTCTCCTTCAATCCTAGCCGCAGAAACAAACACAAAGGCTAAAATAAATCCTAACCACCCATCACAAGCTTGATCTAAATGATCCAAACATGAATTCAAATATTAAAATGGGTCATGCTACTGTGTGTAGCACCAAGGCTTACTAAGCACAACACACTCGATCGCGTGGTCGGATTAATCCCGATTGGCGATCCAAACAAAGGAAAGAATCATCACAAGGTCTAAAATACAAATATGCATAAATCGGAAGGTTTAAGCTGCTACATCATTTTATTTCCTATTTAACTGCTAAGTTAAGTTATCTGACCGACACTACCTCCTAAGTCTATCTGGCTGACTTGATCAGTTTTAGTGACTGAAGGAATTTCTAGTGCGTCTTATAGGATTAAGGATTTTAAGAGTTCTAGTCCTAATTAATAAATGAAATTAAATTACCAACTCCTCAAATTACTATTTTACCCTGAGATCTCAATTTAAGATTTTTAGGGATTATTCAGGTAATTACATATTGTTTTCAAGGGAACAAACAATCCGATGGAAGCGCAAGCATGGGTAGATTCTTTGGAACACATCTTCGAGGTAATGGAAGTAGATCAAAAAGAGAGGGTTCGTTTTGCTACATTCGTGCTTGGAAGAGAAGCAAGAAGGTGGTGGAAATCCGACTTAGAGATAGCACCAATTCAAACGTGGACCGAATTTAAGGTGATATTTTACTTGGTGTATTTTCCTAAAACTATTAGAAAGCAAAAGGAGTTGGAATTCATGAAGCTGGAGCAAGGATCCACGACCGTACCGGAGTACGTAGCGAAGTTAATTGAGTTATCACAATTTGCCACTTATGCGGTAGATGAAGAAGAAAAGAAGGCGTTTAGGTTCAAAAGCGGACTAGGGTAAAGCATCAGGAGTAGATTAATTGTATGAGAATTCACCAAGTATCATGAAGTAGTGGATTGAACTCGTAAGGTGGAGAAGGATATACAAGAGTTTTGTAAGATTCGAGACCTAAAGAGAGAGAAGAAATCCAAGAACTACCAAGCCGAATTACAGAAAAGACAAAAGACGCAAGAAACACAAGACTTTGGAAACACACGCCCAAAGTGCATCAACTGTGGGAGGATGGGACATTGTCAAAGAGAATGCTGGTTTCCAAGGAACCCACAACAAAACACTTTCCAAGAGCAGCAACAACTTCTACCGAAACTCCACTACCATCAGAACCAGAAACCGGCACTACAACAGCATCAACCTTAACAAGGGAACGTCTACACCATAGAACCACAAAAGGATGAAGAGAGCGATGGTACTATATGAATTCACCAAAGAATTGAATTTTTACAAAATTTTATCCAAGGTAAGTATTTCCAACTTTTTGGTTTGGGTAATCGAATTTCGAGGACGAAATTTTCTTAAGAAGGGTAGATTGTGATATCCCAAACAAAATAATAGGGTTAATATGTAAATAATGTAAAAATTAGGGTTAATTTAAAATTATAGTATTAGCTGTCATGTTTGACTTTTGACCGATTGTGATTGGTGGGTTGTACCATAGGAAACTAGGTGCATCACATACAATCATAACTCTCTTAAGTTATGACATGTGGCTAGGATCTTGTAGGGATCTCTAAATATCAAATCAATGACTAGGATAATGCGGTAACTTTCAATATAAGATTAATGGCTGAGATTCAATAAAAGGAAATAGAAACACTCTCTCTTAGAAAGAATTCAAAAATAAAGAAGACTAAGTCAAAGAAAGTAATTAATAAGTATTTTCTACAAACTAGAATAGTAATAAAGTTAAGATTCTAGAATATAAATCAATGGCTAAGATCTTGTAGGAGCCTTCAATCTCCAATTGATGGCTGAGAGTTAAAACTAAGAAATAGTAAGTATTCAAACTAAACTAGGATCCTAAACAAGAATTAGTATGAAACCATAATAGAAAGAAACCCACATGGGCTGGGAAATCCATCTGATGGCTGAGATTTAATAATTCCCAATGAATGGTTATGATTCAAAGTTCTTAGTTATTCTAGAGCTCCTAAGTGCCTATATAAGGACAACACCTTAGGAGATTGATTCATCACTTGGAGAAGAAGAAGAAGAAGAAGAAGAAGTAGAAGAAGAAGAAGAAGAAAAGGAGGAGAAAGAGGTCTAATTCTCTACACCAAGCATCAACCAAGGTAAGTGTTCATGACTAACCTTACTTTTGATTGAAATAGGAGATAAAAGTTACTTTCAATTGTATGAAGTAAGTTTTCATATATGTTTTCAAAGTTTAATGGTAAGATTTGGTAAGTATGAATCAAATCATGCTTATGAATTTTTTATTGGGTTTTTTGCGGAATTCAAAGTTAGGGGGAGTTACTTAACAATGTTTTATGATTAGAGTTGAAGAGGAGTCAAAACCAGGCAAAAGTTCCTAGTTCGCGATGTTCAGGGACCTCTTCGGTGCGTCGAACCCTCGCCGAACACACCCAGAAAGCCCTCGGCTCGTCGAGACCACACCAATTCCCATAGCTCTACTTTTTAGTCCCTGGTTTGTACACTGAACCACACTTGGTGTGCTAAAGGCACGCTGAGTGTCACAGTAGGAAAAACAAGTCCCTGGAAAGTACACCGAGACCCTAGTCAGTGCGCTGAGCCTGGCCGTTTGAACAAAACCCATAATCCAGTTTGGACCCCTTGGCGATCTCCTTGGTGCGCCAAAAGCTCGCCGAAACTCGGCTCACCGAGAATTACAAACCTTGTCCGTTTGACTTGAAATTTCACATACTTGCTTATTTTGACCTAATTAGATTGATTTTGATGTTAGTTTTGCTAAATTATAATTATTTCATATACTTGCTTCTTTATGGACCCTTTCGCTATGTTTGTGGACTTGTGATATTTTGATATGCTTTATATTTCTTGTTTACTTCATGTCCAGCATGTTAATTAGTCTTATTACACACTGTACACATGAATTGTATGCTTAGTTAATATAATGACCTAAATCAATGTAATAACCTGAACTTTTATAGGGATTTATTCATAATTTATTATAAATATAGGGGTAATTTAAAATTTTAGTAAAGTTAGTTTACATGTTTGACTCTGACTGTTTGTGATTGGTGGGTTGCACAATAGGAAACTAGAGTGCTTCACACAGAATCATAACTCTTTAAGTTATAATGTGTAACTAGGTTATGTTAGAGACATCTAAATCATAATTTAATGTCTAATAAATATTATAACCTAAAGTAATTAATAAATAAAAACTATAAGTTATAAACAAAGGACATTTTAGCTAAAATAAAAAACTGGTTTAATGGATTAAACTATAACTAACCAAACAAGACCTAACTCTAATAATTAATTAGTTGGACTTAAGTAAAGCCCAATAAGATTAAGCCCACTGAAACTTAAGCCCAATTAACTTAATTAAATAAGTAATTTTCGTCCTAATTAAATAATAAATAATTAAGGTCAACTTGTAATACAACTAGGACTTTAGACTAAGGTTAGAACAACCACTAATATTCCTAATATAACTAGAAGACTTAAAAATCAATGGTTGGGATTAATTAGACTAATCTATTGGTTTTGATTTAATAATATTAATAGAAGTTATAGCTTAACTAGGATTCACTTTAATAGATAAGATAAAGATCAATTTAATGATTAGGAAACTAATTGATTGGCTAAGGATTAGATAAAGATAATACAACTTCTAATTATAAATAGGATAAAGACAAGATAAGATAATTTAACTACAAACTAGGATTTAATATCAAGGGCTAGGATTTCGTAGGAACACTTAGATTAATCTA